>JADBJO010022170.1:13115-18115 GCA_016801955.1 Conus betulinus | reverse complement strand
CCAGATATTCCTGACATTCATTACAGCAAAACTGGACGGATAACGAGATCTGTTAAAAAAATCAATTCATGATTAGATCAACATGGGATTCCAACCATTTCATCAGCTTCGCTTCGTTGGACTTGGTCAGTTTTTCCACCAGTGTGTTGAATGTGTACATGAAAGGATTGACTGAAGAGTTTAATGGTAACACAAAAATATCTAGGGCCCACGTTCACTTCTGCAGGAATGTGAGTACAGCCAGCCAGTGCCAAAATCCCACAGATTCCAATAGAAACCAGCACATGAAATCTGTTACTGCGACAGTGATCAGCCGTTGAGCTATGGCTATGTCCCTTGTCATTTTTGTCGTGTTGGTTTTCAGTGCATTGGCCTGTACAGACCAGTAGATGACAGCCTGACCAATAGAGATGAATAAAAACAGAATGAAATTGAGGACAATGAAGACACTGAAAGCGTAAACTTTACCTTTAAAGTCATGCGTCATGTCTGTTAGTGGAATACATATACTTGTCTGGCTATAAAACTCCCAGTGCGACGTCACTGGAAGCAACGGCAGCAAGGCTAAAAACCAACCGATGATCCAAATCAACAGACAAGCACTGCTGCTGACTTTCTCTCAAATCGAACTGTGCTGAATGGAAAGTGAAGGACGATGAAACGATCCAGAGTGATAATCCAGATGGTCAGAGCTGACACTTCACTGGACAACAGAGACAGAACTCCAGCCACCTTACAGGCTACACTGCTTTTCCATGTGTCATCGTAATGAAGGTATCTGCCACGGAAGATCTCATCAGCTACCCCAATGATAGCAACGTAGACACCCATCAGAAAGTCGGCTAGCGCAAGATGGGTGACAAACAAGCTAAACCCACTTGATGAAGTATGACTTCTCTTAAACAGACGTGCACCAAAGAAAAGACATTACCAGCCACAGACAGACAGGCGATCAGCCACAGAAACACACGGTATGTCCACGACTGTATAAAATCATTACACGATGAAATTTCTACGTTTGGAGCATAGCAAGATGACTCATGAAATCTATAGGGAAGTATTTCATTACAACAGAACTTAAAATTTTCGGTGACTATTACTTCTAAATATGATAGGTCTTTAAAGATGTCAAGTGGAAACATTTTTATGGGGCTACCGTCCATGTACAGTTCAGTCAACCGCTGTGTGAACTGAAATCCATTTGCACTGATGTGTGAATAGACGTAAAATTTAAGTGTAGTTGTTGAAGCTCTGGGAAAGGTGACAAGAAAACTGTTTCCAATACTGCCAGGGGTGTGTGCGACAGATCTCTAGCATTGTGAGTGTGTGGTGTTGTCTATCAGTTGTGAGATCATTGGACAGTGAGGTCAAGGGGTTATTGGACAGGGATAAGTTTTGAAGATTCTCTAAGCCAAAGAAACATGTCACATTGATCTGTCTGAAGTTATTGCCACTGAGATCAAGAATCCTTAAATTCAACATGTTCAGTTTACGTAAAAGCGCCAATGAGCACTTGGCTAGGATCAAATGAAAAAGGCGATCATGATTATTCACGTCCGACAGTGTCATACCTGAACCTGTTGCATCCAAGTAACGGAGCTGAGGGAAAAGTGCTGTGGAAAAAGGCTGAGAGCACAGAAATGTGTGACCTTGACACAGACAGTCAACAGGACAGGTCAAACCACACAACATCTCTCATCATCACGCAGTGGACAGTGAGGCCAGTCATCACACAGGTGGTCACTGTGAAGACAGATTGTTGCCACTCTGCACCTGAAAAATGCTGGACATGTCAGGTCTTCACATCCTTCTTCATCCTGATGGTCAATACAGTCGTACATCCCATTGCATCGTGTGTAGACAGGCAGGCAGTCGTTGAAGTCACCAGGACAACGATAGTGGCTGTCAGGACAAGGCTATGTGGAATTCATTGGAACGGATGTAAACTTTCTGATGCCATCAAAATTGATGAGGACAGGGGATGGGATAAACGTGAATTTAACATATATGTCTTTGAATGTTCTACAATTCCTTTCGTCTGATTCGTCATGACAATGAGACGTTTGATCACATACACTCTTATAAGACAGACACTGACCATTTGTGCATGTAAACGTGTTGCCACACAGAGGATACTTACACACAGACTCGTCACTCTGGTCACGACAATCAGGTAGAAGATCACACACCAGGGAGTAGGATAGTGTAGCTATTCCATCACGGCATGTGAATGTGGGTGATAATGTGGCATGGTGATCCCAGACGTAATCTTCGTGCATGTCTGACAGTTGATCTGAAAAACTACACAGTGTGGACTCTTCCCTGCACCCGTCATACTGATTAGAACCACACATGAGAGAGGCATATGTCCAGTGACCAGCGAGGCACTTTGTCATAGATAGTTGTCCCAGGAACCCAGCCTTCATAAATGTCATTAAAATTGGCTTCAGCTGATAGGAGTAATGCTCGGTTTGGTTTGGTCTGAATTCACAAACTAATCCAGAGAACAGCTTTTTTGTATATGCAGTCTCTCACTTCTAGATCTGCTCGAACCGTGATGAAAAAAGCTGAATATGTTCTGTAGCATTGTTTATGACCAAAAATGTGTTACCGATTCTGTGTACAGTATCATGGCAGAAGACACGTGGGGCATACGGACGAGATAAGAAACATCAAAAGAATGAAAGAGAACAGAACGATTTCGCAGAATGTCATGTCTGTACATAGTTGGTGATGACATATCATTAGAGTGAAAGCCAACCCACAGTCGACTTAGTCTTAATGCGTGCATCTTAGTTAAGGCTTTAAGTGAACCAAACCAGTCCCTCACACATATTGGAAAATGCATCCTGCCCCCCAGTGAAGCACAGTAGTCATCACCTATTGCTATCACATCACTGTCATTACAATTGGACAGATTCAAGTTTTTGACAAATTTGTAGCAACTGTTACACAATGCTACCAACCCCTGACACTGAGGACTGCTGAAGGGACAGTGTTCTGTTTCATCCCGTCCATCTTCACATTCTGTCTGATGGTTACAGGCCACGTGGTGATGGAAGTCGGCATAGTGATCCACAGAACAGTTCCACAAACCACTGGCTAACTTCTGAGGGGCCTTGGTCTTAGGAATGAAAGAATAAACAAGCCGAAAGCAAGGCGTTTTTCTATTGATACAATTATTGCGTTTTGGCAGTTCAATAGTTATTTTATAAGCTTGAATCACACACATGAAGTCGGACGTGTAGTCCGTCTTTCTGCTCCACACAACATGTGTTCGCATTCTAAAGTGACCTGCTGAATACTCCATGGAATGACGGAACAACACGACATCTACAGAATACCTTGCAGTTTCTATGAAGCGCACCACGACTACATTTTGTGCCGGGACAGTTACATTCCTGTGTAGAATAGACTGGTCAGAGGAGCTTGCGTTTGGTCCCACTGTGATGTAAGCAGATGTTGGTGACGTCATAACTAGCACCAGATCATCTGACATTCTTTGCTCTTGCACACATTTACAAATCATGGCAAAATTGTAAATCATAATCTGCTCACAAATGATGAAGGTAATTCTCGTGGATTCTTGTTTGTTTTGTGTAATATTTTTTTTAATGGAAAAACCTCTATCACGCATGCACTCATGTACGAGTGCACACACACTCACACAACCCACATATACACACCCCAGCCGTGCACACACACACACACACACACACACACACACACACACACACACACACACACACACCAGCCGTGCACACACACACACACACACACACACACACACACACACACACACACACACACACACACACACACACACTAAGGACCTATATATTTTTTTTCTCCTTTTTTTTTCACATTTTAATCAAACAATATAGAGATACAGATGCGCATAAAGAGGACAGTGCGCCAAGTGATATGTAAATTAGCGTCATTTCTGTATAAACAATTAATGGCATATGTCCAAAACTGTTTTTTTTTTAAAGAAGGAACAACAAAAAAACAAACAAAACAAACAAACAAGCAAAATAAACATAGACACGTACATAAGTTTAGCACAATAGGAGAAAACAGTGGGGAGAAAAAAAGAGTGACATAATCTTTTGCAAGAATTAACAGCTTATTGCTTCTCCTCTCCTTCCTCACTCTCTCCATTTCAGAGGGAGGTTGTGAACGGAAGAAGACTGGGCATATGGAAATGTGTATTAGATCAAGATCTTAAAGAAATGTTTTCTTAGGGAATCATTGGCTTATAGTTGTTCCATGCAGCATGAAAATGGTTTAGTTTGTTGTTGACTTTAGCATTAAATAATTTGATTTTATATCTATTGCTCAACTGACTCTGAAAAATTGAAGCATTTGGTCTACATGTGTTGATTTTGCACTTATATATATAAAGTTTAGCTAGCATAATAATGAAATCAAAAACTGTCTCTGTTTTCACACGTTGATCTATTCCAAAAATAACGATATCTCGTGTGATTTTGATGTTAGTTGTGTTTCGACATTTTTCATTAAATAACTTTTCAACTTCTTTCCAAAAAGTTTGAGCGTGGTTGCACATCCATAAAAAGTGTTGGACCGAATCTCTCTCTTCGTTACAGAAAGTACAACTTGTCGTGTTTGTTAAGCCCATAGCATTTAAGACAATATTTGTACCAATAATTCTGTGTATGATTCGAATTTGTAGCCATTTTAATTTTATATCTTTGATTTTGTGGACGTGAGTAAATACTTTATTCCAATGGATTTCAGAATTCAGTTTGTTAAGCCATTTGGAGCAGCAATTTGGCTTGTGCTCATCTTGAATGAAAATTTCATAGAACTGTTTGGCTCCTTTATTTTCTTTCATAATAATATTTAAAGCCTTCGGTGTGTTATGGTTTATGTCTGTGCTATTATCTATTTTGATACCCGTTTTTCCTTATGAAATGTTTCATTGAAAAAAAATCCATCCATTGTATGAGACAAAATCTATGGTGTAGTCAACATTA
>JADBJO010022170.1:0-12727 GCA_016801955.1 Conus betulinus | reverse complement strand
TTTGAAGTTTTTGAATTAAAAGGTCAGGAGGGTTAGGTAGCAAAATCCAGAGGTGTATAAGTTTTTGATAGAATAAGGGACTTGAGAACAGCAACTCTTCCGACTGGCGTTATACTTCTCTGAGATCAAATTTTGAATAATATTTTAACTTCCGAAAATTTGTCATTATAATTTAATTTTTCACATTCTTTTAGGTCTTGAGTGAACCAAACCCCCAGTATTTTGAATTTAGAAGGATTCCATATCATTTTCAGATGACACAGTATCTTTTTTTCGAGTTTTTATAACACCCTAGCCATATTGATTGCGTTTTTTCATTATTCAAGAGTAGGCCTGAAATTCTACCAAACGTGGTAAGGACATTTATAGATCGTTCAAATGAAGTTTTGTCACCAGTGTTTATTAGCTGAGTGTCGTCAGCGAAGTGACTATTTTGTGTTGTATATCGTTTATTTTTTTATACCTTTTATGTTCTTGTCTTCCTTTATCATTATCGCTAGAATTTCCGCACATATTATAAATAGATAAGGAGATATAGGGTCTCCCTGTCTACACCCCCTTTCTATTTTAAACCATTGCACAGTCTGGCCATTTACAATGACTGTTGATTTAATATCTTTATAGCAAGTTTCTATCCAGTGGCATATACTGTTACCAAAACCAAAAGCCCTTAGCACACTGAACATAAAATCCCAGTCGAGGGAGTCGAAGGCTTTTTCAAAATCTATAGATAGCAACAGACCAGGGAAATTTCTTGCATTTAAGTAATTAATCAAATCATAAATCAGTCTAATATTGTCACCCATATATCTGTTGGCCATGAAACCTGTTTGGTCTTCACTGATAATAGAAGGTAAAACATTTCTGATTCTCTTGGAAATACACGAGGAAGCTATCTTGTAAACTACATTTAGGAGGGAGATGGGACGCCAGTTTTTTACAAATTCTTTGGGTTTATCACCTTTTGGTATAGAAATAATCAGTCCCTCCTTCTGTGTTGCCGAAAATTCTCCATCTCTATACGATTCATTTATAGATCTTACCACCAGTGGGCCAAGTATTTTCCAAAAGAACTTAAAAAATTCGGCACAGAACCCATCTGAACCTGGGCTTTTGCCATGTTTCATATTTTTAAAGTTACACTTGCTTCTTCTAAAGTGATTTCCCCTTCCAACATTTGTTTATCATCTTCAGATAATTTTGGAATTGTTTTAACAAGTTTTTTTATTTAGCATTTTTTAGTTACCTTTTTCTTGTATAAGTTTTCGTAGAAAGCTTTAACTTCATTTAAAAGACCTTCTGTTCTTTTATTACTTCATCATCTTTGGTCACTAGTCTGGTCATTTGTTTACTAATATAATTTCTTTTTTCCGTTACAAAAGTATTTCGAGATTTTTTCACCGTCTGCGATCCACCTTGCCTTTGACCGTAACAGTACACCTTCCATTTTCTGATCCCTGATCGCTTTTAATTCTTGATTTTTTTCTTCAATCATTCTTATTTCAGCTTCTCCTTTATTCTCTATCCTCTCAAGATTCTTTATATTTTTGGTGATTTCGATTTCTTTTTCTGACGTTTTTTTTTTTTTTCATTGTAGCATAAGCTATTGATTTACCTCTTATTTTCATTAAAAGAAATAGGGAAGACTTTGTCTTTTAATTTAAATTTGAGTCCAGATTTTATTAACTCAGACAATACTGATTGGTCTTGTATTGCTGATTGATCAACTATATGTTCTTTTATCACATTTAGAATAAATTCATTAATTTCATCTACATATTGTTTATCCTTTAGTAGAGATACATTGAATTTCCAGAATCCTTTAGATTTTTCACTTTTACCGAATTTCAAACATAATGTAACCATTGAATGGTCAGATCGATAACCTGGTTCAATATCAGAATTTTCATAATAAGAAATAAGATACTCAGATAGTAAAAAGAAGTCTAATCGACTTTGTTTAAGTGGAGTTCGTTTACGCCAGGTATATCTCCTACATTCCGGATTTCTCTTCCCTCCATATGTCTGCCAGCTCAATTTCTTCTGTCATGTTTATGAGTTCTTCTCTTGCTTTCCGATTATTATCGTGTACATAATTGTAACAGTCAAGATGGGGATCCATTGTGATGTTCCAATCACCCACACAAATAATATAATTGGTATCATAACTCCTTATGTTTTCCTAAGCGTGCTGTAGAATAGTGGATCATCTTTATTAGGCCCATACACATTAACCAGGAGAAAGTGTTTTTTCAAATGTACTAAATGCTACAATTATGAAGTTAACGTCTTTATCTCGTTGGACATTTGTTATTTTGAATTCAAAATTATTTGAAAATAATACAGCTACACCTCTCTGGAATTTGATCGATATGAGGCAAATAAGCATTTATAGCCCCATTCTGCAGTTACGTATTTCTCAAGTTTATTGGTAAAGTGGGTGTCCCTGTAGACAGTAAACTGAATAGTTTTTGCTGTTTTAAATAGTGAAAGATATCCCTACGTTTATGTATGTCACCTAGACCTTGACAATTTAAGGACGCAATAGTTAGACTATCCATGGCGATTGAAAAAAAACATTTCAAGTATACAAAGCATAGAACACAGGAGGTTAAAACAATGAAAAACAAGAATGAAGCCCAGTTCTTCCATAAATCACAGCTTATATAACAATAATCCTCATTGAGTACATTGACGCACTGCTCCCCACAGTCTGTTACACAGAAACACATATTAACAGGTACAAATATGAAAAGTGAAGTGTACATAATCTCTGCATGAGAGATCAGAAAAATACGTGAAAAGATGTCGTAATCTACTTGACCACCGCAAGTGAGCACTGAGTGCAAATGACTTATAATAAAGGACCTATATATACTGATATCCAGAAAGATCAGTTCTATGTGACCACATGTATATCCAGTATACGGTAGTCAAAGATCATCAGAGTATGGAACTGGCTAATATATTACTCGCAAGAGTCGAACAGCTTATCGGTGTATATGGATTTGGGAGGGGAGAAGAGAGGAGGAAAGCAGTGAGATGGGATAATGAAGAAGCCTTGCTCTACGAGCAAATTTGTCACCGAACCATACTGATATGTTATATGCCTGAAACAAAATTGAACATGTCAAACATTCACGAATTGGAATAGAAAAAAAGCCTGTTGGGGAGGGAGGTGGTGTGGTGGGGGTGGAATGGTTGAGGAGTTAGAAATATCTTACAAGTGGATGCGATTTGATAAGATGAACAACCAACATTGCAAGACTCCATCCATTCTGGTAAGTGGGATTGAAAAACACTAGACATAGTCAGCAAAAGGTTAAAGGACTTGATCTTATCATAAAGAGGCTGAAAGTGAGTTCTTGTACTAGTACAGTCAAATACAAAATGAGGGATATCGAGATTCTGACCACATGTACAAGCAGATGTCATCTGCTGACCATCCATTAACCCGCAGCCTATGTAAAAGGTTACGGTATGGGATAGGCCCGGGGGAATTACAACATTTTCTTGTTGATTTAGTCAAATCCCATCTTTGTTTCCAAGATGAATCTTCAAGGTATTCTTTCCGTCTCATGTTCCAGTTTGAACTTGTTGGAATGTGAATAGCTTCAGATGAAGACAGAAGGACATCACAATTCAGATATATTTCTTGCAGCTTCCTTTGCATAAAACTCAGCAAAGTCATTGCAACGTAAAGCAGAATACCCTAGAACCCATAACAAAGTTATATCAATACGCCACGTTATTAACCACGTTTTCACACACACACACACACACACACACACACACACACACACACACACACACACACACACACACACACACGCACGCACGCACGCACGCACGCACACACACACACACAATGTCCAAGTTTGCCAGACGAACCAGACTGAATCACAATGTATTGTGCTCCAGAGTCGTTTGAAAGCTGAGTGTCTCAAAACAATTTGCATGGTGACCCAGAATATTTCACAGTCACCTACAGTGTTGTTAACAATTTCGTAATCCAGTGTGGGTCATGTTGAGTCAAACCTATCTCAGAGATGAAAAACTATGAATGGAATATCACGATGTGACCTAGATCGAGTTTAAGGTCTCCTGAATCATGGGGCCACTGTTTTTTTTTTTTTTTTTTTTTAAGATTCCGGGACCCACATTTGGTCACGGTGACCCAGAATGATGTTTCGTATTAAGCGGTCCAGACTTTCATCCTTATCTAAATTAAGAAAGAAATATTTCAGACTGTGATATTGTGATCCAGACTGATGTCAAAATCACTCTGTCTCAAGGACCAATAATATGTCATTGGGACCCTGGTCAAAGGTAAATGTCAGGTAACCCATGGTGGGTTACAGCAAACCACACCTGGGTTTAAAGGTAAAGTACTTAAATAGGCTTTGTGATCCATATCAATGTAAAAGGTAACAAACCCATAACTGTCAAGTAATGTGTGTCTATTCTAAGTCACTTGACCTTTACTCAGGTCTAAGCAGCATTGAACTTCTTTTGGTCGCTTATGACTCAACATCACAACTTAAATATTTAAATAATGTCTTTTCTGGGTCACTAAAACATGAGCATCATTCTGGGTCATTGTGATCTATTCTGGACCACTTGATTTTGAGCTTCTACGAAGGTCATACTGACCCATTATGAACCATTAGTTCTTTCACCTCGATCTAAGTCACAATATCATTTCCCATGTCAGTTGACCTCTGGCTTAGGTGTGGATTTCTGTGGCCCATTTTGTATCGATTTATTTTCAAACGTCATTCTGTGTTACTGCATTCTGACTCACGACATTTGATGTTGACTAGGTCAGCTGACCCGGTGTGAGTCACCTGTTGTTTAACGTAGGCTTTGTTGGCAAGGTCTCTGGGTCTTTTGGCCTTTACTTAAAACTGGGTCATCATGACTTATTCTAGGTCATTTGGTCTTCAAAACCTATCTGGGCCACTATAACCCATTTGGAGTCAGTTGATCGTCCACGAGACCTGTGTCAAATGACTCGTCACGGATCACACGACCTTCAAGCTTGATGTGGTTAGCGGTGACCCAGCCTGAGTCACTTCACCTTTCACCAAAGTGTTGACTATCATTACCAATTTTGGGTCACAGCAGTCTTGTACACTACTTAGGGGACAATGTTCGTTGTGGGTCATGTAGCTTCGCTTGGTCATATTCACACAACATGGGTCACTTGATCTTGAATATGAGAAAACATGAAGTGGTGCAAACATGATCTGATGGGAGGGAAACGCAAACCTGGAGAACGTAGATCTGGAGAAATGATGAACATGCAGGAATACAGGCTTGAGGGGAACACACATGATTCTAAGGATGGGCTAGAAAGGGTGAGGACATATACCTACGGTGGGATAAGAATGACGGGGACGGGCATGAGCTACAGACCTGTGAAATCTGCCAGTGTTTATATCTGAAAAATCAAAAGCTTAAGTCACATGTCCTACTTCAATCAAAATCAATAGGATATCTTGGAAATCTATAGGACAAAGTGTGCAAATGCTAAAGGGAGTTTTATTTCGCTATTTGACTTTACACATCAACAACAACAACAATATAGATTGTGACTGGTAAGTTACACACAAACGAACCAAAACGCTTGTTGACATGATATCTTGCAAATTAAGTTTTGGACTTGAAACTTTGAAAGAATCTCAATTTACTGGTTTGATCATTTGATATGGGCAAGACTTTATATTTTCAGCATCTGTACATAGCCGGTATCCTTGAATGGGGAGTCACTGTCAAGTTGGTGAAGGAAAAACTGTACATCGGCGAGAAGAGGAGCTCCTTACATGCTGGCTTGAAATAATTGTTTCAGTGGTGTGTGCAGGTCATACAAGCAGGTGAGATCATTGGGCGCAGATTGACCATAAACAGCAGCGACTGCCATGTTTGACGTGGCTGAAAACCATTAAAACAAGGTGCTGATTCATTTGGAAGTTTTAGTCGTTTACAGGAGCAGCTGGTCAGGTGTTCAATGTCCGATGCTCAGATGAACCTCTGGATCATTGGAGACAAGCACCAAGAGTTCCAAAAACCTGCTTCGATAGCCACCGTATTGCTTCCTGTAACTTACTCATCAAAATCCAGATCAATAATAAGAAAGGTAGAGGGCCAAAATCAGACTCAAGACTAATTATAACAACGTTTTTCTTATCTAAGACCAAAGGATGACAGTATGAACTAAGCAATAAAGATTAAACCAATCTACTCACCATTGACACATGTCACATAACCATAAACGAGAATTTGGCTGAAAATAATGTTGGATATAATTAACTTCAGACATTTACGTCTATCCAAGGCATGGCCATTCACAGCACACATGGTTTGTTTTTTGCACCAGACCTGTGTGGAGATCCTGATTGGTGTTTTGAAGTAAAGGGCAACCACAAGCAGGCTACACTAATTGTGACTAACTAACACTTATCAAAGGTACACAGATTAATGAAGTAATGAATAAGCCTAATAGTTGACAAAGAAGATGACTTCTGTAATATTCAGTGCATTCAGACGAGGACAAGGATCGAGTATGTCAGTTTGTTATCTTTGCGAGTATCCCATAAGTCTCCTCGAATATAAAGAACATGGAAATTGCCTCCCTTACCCTGGTCATGGAACATGTATGCTACGATGAACTTTTTGTTTAACTCTTTTTCTTTCCATTGTGTATTTATTTTAGATTGTTTTTGTCATATTATCATTATTAAGACAAATTTTTGACACATTTGTTAGATTGTGATTATCTGTTTTCTGATAATTGCATTCATAAACAACTTTCAACTGTAGAACTGTAGCCAATTAAATCTAACTCTGTCATTACAGAGAACAAAACAGTGCTGCAAAAGCTTGAAGTGCATTTGTGTGGGTGTTATTGAGACTGCTGTAATCATTTTCTATAAATCAAATCGTTGTGTTTTTTTGCCCATCATTCCGCAGCATCTGTAAAGTGTTTCCTTGCTGTCAGAGGTTGAAGGTGCTGAATCAGGACTTGCTGACGGAACAGGGGACGACTGTTAAGCTGTTTATAAAGCTGTTGTGGTCCTACAATTTTTCTTTATTTTCCAGTATGGATATTCATAATTTTCTTGTCCTACATACGAAAATAACTATGAAAATGGCCCATGTCCTTGTCTATGCACACAGCAATTCAAACACATAACAAACAATTTTGTACCAAACTGACTTAATTCCCCAAACTCATTACAACGTAATACTGGAAGTAATCTCATTTTCTGAATCTTCAAAATGACCTCATTTAAAGCACTTTTTGAGAAACAGAAAGGATATGTCACACTTTCTCAAAACTGTATGTAGATAGGAAAATATATAAGCGTTTTCTGTCATTTCCCGTGAAGTTTAATGCAGTCGCAAATGAAATTATTTTGAGGAAAAAGCCCCAAGACTCTTCATTTTGTTAATATTCACAGGGCTGATTCACACTCTGTCAATCGCAAATGATATTTTCATCCAGATTTAATACCTGTCAAGAGTGAAAAAAACATTTGCGCATGCAGTAATTGGATTACAACTCATGGTCTTGTGTTTATGTTCTTCCGATTTTAAATTCTTGCAAGCGGTTATACAAATAGGTGCCCGTTTTTCAACTCATTTGATGACTTATCAGTTTCCCTAAGGACAGATAAACACACGCGCCTCGTCACCCCCCCCCCCCCCCCCCCTCTCTCTCTCTCTCTCTCTCTCTGTCTCTGTCTCTGTCTCTCTCTGTCTCTGTCTCTCTCTCTCTCTCTCTCTCTCTCTCTCTCATGAACACACAAGATTGAAAGAAACGTCTGAAGAGCACCACATCGAAAGATCCAAGCTTTTTTCTATCAAAACTGTCAGAGTGCTGCATGGCTATACAAGACAAGGACAGCGTCCAGTTTAGCGCCATATTGCTATGGCCGCAACGTTGATGTGTCTTTCTGGGTTCTTGGGTCGAATCACGCGGCATCAGAGACGTACCGACACCAATGTTTAAAGCATTTGACATATTTATGATTTTTTTTACACTTGTTGCACGCTAAAGGTTGAGCAAATGCACAGTAAAGGTAAGTATCGCACTAGGAGTGCATTTGAGCTCCAAAGCGTGACATAGGCATAAAGTCGACGTCACAGGCATACCTGACGTCCAACCAGCCCTTACGTCCAAAGTATAGGTACTTATAACGATATCCTCGTGGATGACAGATGAAATTGCGTTTTTTTTTTTTTTTTTTTTTTTTTTAATAATATTTCAAAATTGTTTCGTTTTGATGCAACATGGAGTATTTCTTTTTCCGCGTTAGCAGCTAGGTATATTGTAACCAGTACTCAGAATGGACGCTATGTTTTGATGAGTAAACTCTGGGGCTATAATAACAGTACTGGAACTAACACGTAGCTCCATCTACACTGCTGAGTTGACAGCCTTGGTCCTGGCACTTGAAATGGTTTCTAAATCAAAACATAAGATTATCTTATTCTGTCAGATTCCCTCTATGTTTTGGAGGTCGTTGTTCGACATAACTTCAAACACCTCAGCTCTGAAATTGTTTGAACGACAAACCTCTCTGAAATCTGATGGATACAACATACGTTTTGCTTTGATTCCTGATCATGTAGGCATTCGAGAACATCAGATGGTTGATCCACTTCCCAAGAATGCAAAAAAAAAAAACAACAAAAAAAAAGAGTAGAGCAGATTCCCAATGTCTCACGCCTATCTGAAAACCAAAGCTCAGTCGTAAGTCAAAGACCCCTGGTAAGAAGAATGAACTCGTAGCTGGACAACAACACACTTTCAGTTCATCCAAAGATAAAACCGTGTTTCCAGGGGTAGCTGTGAAGAGGAAACAGTTTTTAGCACATAGGCCACTCCTTTTACACCCATTCGTATCTACCAAAAGGCGAAGAAGCTTTTGTGGTGCATTCCTTCTTACGTACCTCTCGCAATGAACCGTGTTCTGATAGAGAGTTGGTGCTTATATGATGTCAGACACAAACACTTTACAGCAGACTCCATGAAAACCCTGTTCAGAGATGTCCCACTGGATGTGAGTTTTGAATTTCTGAACAAGATCGACATTTTTCATCTGATCTAGAATATGAAGGAAGAAAGGTCTTTTAGCGAAAAATTCTGGTCGTGTTTTTGGAATGTATTTTAGTGAGTTGTTTAGATGCGTGCCTTTATGTCACTTGAGAGTTGACTTCAAGTTAACTTATCTGCCTTTACCCACACGCCACCATTGTGACTGGGCGAAATCAAGTCCATTTCACTAATAACTACCAGATCAAGTTGCGGGCTACAGTTAACAAACTATTCAGTTTCTAACACAGAAGGTTTCAGGCAGCTGACCTGGTCAAAATAAGCTATTCTGAACCAAACATTGGCTTGAGTGCTAGGACATGTCTTGTTTATCTGTACATATGTAATGATGGATGAATGAATAGATGAATGAGTGAGTGTGAGTGAGTGAGTGAGTGAATACGTGTGTGTGTGTGTGTGCGTGTGTGCGTGTGCGTGTGCGTGTGCGTGTGCGTGTGTGTACGTGTGTGTGTGTGTGGGGGGGGGGGGGGGCAGTAATAAATGTATTTCGTGCGGATTGGCTGCACGTGTTGTTCGTTTTTTCAGGTTGTTTACAGTTCAGGGTGCGTTTGCTGACAACGATTTCCATTTGTGCCTGCAGTTGTTTACTATTTCTACTTTAGTATTTAGGGTTGCTAAGTATGGTTTGCATAGTATTAACCATTTTTCTGTTGAACATAGGTTGCATCTTTTTGAAATGTTATTGTATGGTGATGCCCTTTTTATGATTTTTTCCAGGATATGTTATAGTTTATTTTTTTTGTCTTTAAGTCTCCAAATATATTTGCTCAGTTCTGTTTGGTTTTTGTATTTTTCTTTGTTGAATGACTGTTTATGGTTTGCATATCTGGTTTTGAAGTGATTTTCAGTGATCCCTATGTATGTTTCTTTTTCATTTTCTGATGTCACAGTGGCTTGGTATACAATGTTGTTATAGAGGCATTTGTTGCTTAAGGGACACTGTTCTTTTGTAGTACAATTGCAGGATTTCCTTTCTTCACCCTTCTTTGCTGTGTTGCTTTTCATTTTGTTGGATGAATCATCAATTATATTTTTAAGGTTAGGCATGCATGAATATGATAGTTTGATGGTGTTCTTGTTGAATATTTTGGACAATTTGTGTTCTTTTGGGAAGGATGCTGTCAAAATTTTTAAAAAATTCTCTTTCCCTACGTTTGTTTTTACTCGTCCATCATATGGAGGGTTGTACCATGTGATTTTCCTTTTCCTGCTTTTTTTTTTTTGTTCATGTTGTTATCTGGGTTGTATTGTAGTTTGTAGCTGTAACCACTTTTTTGCAATGCCTCTTGGTATTCTGCTGCTGCGTTGTTGAATACTCTTTCATTATGTGACAGATTAGATAATCTCTTGTTTATGCCATTGGGTATGGTTTTTAGTATAGATGGTGGGTGGTTGCTATTGATGTTTACATAAATGGGAGTGTCATTAGGTTTCTTGTATGGTTATATATGTAGTTGTTGAGGTCAAGTGTTATGTCTAAGTAGTTCACTACCTTTTTGTTTGCTTCGATGGTGATTTTTAAGTTACGGTTTTGGAAAATTTTGAATAGTTCTTTTTTCTTATTTTCGATGGTCCTTGGATTGTTGTTTAGCGCGGCGAGGCCGTCGTCTCTGTATAGTCCGACTTGCTTTCCGAGTTGTTTTTGGATGTTGATAGCATGAATAGTCCGACCAGTTCGCATGTTTCGGCACCGTCATACGATCCCATGGTCACATCAAATGTTGAGTTTCTGTTCGTTTTCTTGATCCATGTTTCATTTCTGAGAGTAAAGTTTTCTTGGTGGGGAGAATGATTTCCATTTCTGACCCTGTTATGTCTGTGTGTTTATTAGCAAATTTCAGAGCTTTAGTGAGTAGCTCTTCATCTATGGATGGGTAGAGAAGTCTACTATGTCGAATGTGATGAATACTGTGTTCTTCTGTTTGTTAAGATTTTTGAACCATTGGATAACTTCATATGTATTCTTCCAGAGGTGTATTCCGTATTTGATTATATGTTTTTTATGGCTTTTTCTAGGATTTTCTACTTATTTGCCCAGTTCAGATTTAGATGGGTTTATTATTCTACATGTTGGGTTGTTGTGGAAATTGGGTTTATGGTCTTTAAAGAGTTATGAAGGCTTCTTTTATTGCTGTTGTTTCTACCCTGTCACCTAGATCCATGTGGTGTACGAGTTCTTTTTCTTTTTTTCGGATGTTGTTGTGTATGGTTTTATCAGCTTTTTGTGTAGTTTTTCTGAATGTTTTTATCAAGAAGTTGTGAGTACTCATTTGGGTCCATTTTGTAGTAATTACTGGTTTTGTCAGCCTTCACGAATATTTTTTGTCATTTTGTATTTGTTTTATTTCATTTTTTAATGATGTTTGGAAATCGTTGTTTGATTTTTTAAATTCTATGTTGGCTATCATTCTTTTCATTTATATCCTTGACAGATTTCATTTCATCTATGGCCGGTGGAGATCGCCATGATTTAAAGCCATATGTGTTTTTGTCCTTTTTTTTTTGCATTCGGGTTCAGGAAGAAAAACGCTTTCCATCTCATGTTTCGAACGAATTTTTCAGTTTGTTCTATTAATCTTTTAAGTAGAATTGCAGGTTGGAGAATGGTATATTTTTGTTGATTGTCTAAAATTGATTTCCTCCATTTTGAAATCATTAGGCCACAGTGCTCGACTTGAGGAGCTATTATCAAGAATACTACTAAAACGCCTAATAAAATTTTTAAAGTGCTCAACCCTTGGGGAGCAAACATCCGTAAAAAAAAAGTATGGTAAAAGGAAGTTTTAAAATCAACAGATCTGTTTCGTGCGCTGGCTCTCCTCAGGATGGTTTTGGGTCGCCTACTGCCGGTGTTTTATGGCCTAACGTCACTGTTTGCACGTGCAGATTTGCTGCACGTGTTGTTCGGTTTTCAGGTTGTTTACAGTTCAGGGTGCGTTGCTGACAACGATTTTCCATTTGTGCCTGCAGTTGTTTACTATTTCTACTTTAGTATTTAGGGTTGCTAAGTATGGTTTGCATAGTATTAACCATTTTTCTGTTCAACATAGGTTGCATCTTTTTGAAATGTTATTGTATGGTGATGCCCTTTTTATGATTTTCTAGGATATGTTATAGTTATTTTTTTGTCTTTAAGTCTCCAAATATATTTGCTCAGTTCTGTTTGGTTTTTGTATTTTCTTTGTTGAATGACTTTGGGTTGCGTATCTGGTTTTGAAGTGATTTTCAGTGATCCCTATGTATGTTTCTTTTTCATTTCTGATGTCACAGTGGTTGGTATACAATGTGTTATAGAGGCATTTGTTGCTTAAGGGACACTGTTCTTTTGTAGTACAATTGCAGGATTTCCTTTCTTCACCCTTCTTTGCTGTGTTGCTTTTCATTTTGTTGGATGAATCAATTATATTTTTAAGGTTAGGCATGCATGAATATGATAGTTTGATGGTGTTCTTGTTGAATATTTTGGACAATTTGTGTTCTTTGGGAAGGATGCTGTCAAAATTTTAAAAAATTCTTTCCCTACGTTGTTTTTTACTCGTCCATCATATGGAGGGTTGTACCATGTGATTTTCCTTTTCCTGCTTTTTTTTTGTTTTGTTCATGTTG
>JADBJO010022169.1:0-28355 GCA_016801955.1 Conus betulinus | reverse complement strand
AGACTTGATTGTTCTATACTTATTGCTAAGTGACAGACTGTGAGTTGCCTTTTTATATCCCAAGATTGACCTATTAGGACTCAATTTGCTATCATATACATGTGGTTTGGTCGTCAGGGTGGTTTTCTTCCGGCAACGCCACATCTCGGATGTGAACTGCCAACCAGCGAGCATAATTGACATGATCCGTGGCAAACACCAAGGGTACCAAATTCGTCAGGCAAAAGCTGAAAAATACATAACTGGAAGTCCAGGGCTGTAGTCCAGTATGCAAACTGTGGCTGTTCATCTGCCATCTCATGCTCCGGTCGTGGAAACCCAAAGGAGTGCTCGGGTCTGACCTCCAGAAACTTTGTGTATGCACGCCACTGCAAAATGGTGTAATGCAGCTGCCGTAACTTGGTGGGCATGCCTTGTTTGGGTCAGATGAGCTGCTTTGGCTAACAACTCAGCAATACCAGAGGATGCAGTCTCGGCTAGTGTGATGGCAGTATTCCATCCGGAACCCTTCAGCCAGTCCCAAGCGTTTTGAGCGCTGCCATTTTTATGTGAAGGCCTCCTAGCATGATGACAAAGTGTTTCTCACCAAATGTGTCTGGTCAACACCACTGAATTTCCTTTGCCAAGGCAAACAGTGGCTGGTCCATGCCAAGCACAGGTGTTTTGTCCTGGATTGAGGTGTTGGGTGGCTGCTTTTACCAGTCATGACATGTCTGATTAGGGAAGTGGAGTGTGCATTGTCCACATGGAGAGGTAGGAGTCCAGTGATGGCAGATGGGATGCCATCTTGTAGCTGAAGAGATGCATGATAAGCAGCCCATGAAATTCCATCTTCATTGTTCACAGGCTCTGTCTCCAGTGCTGCTAAGACATGTTTCAACCAGGCATACTCCTTGGTGCAGCTTTGAATCTCAGGACTGATGTCTGGCTGATTACCTCCTGGTAATGGAGGCACCAGATGTTCCTGGTGTGGGGGACAGGCACAGGAAACACATTGATGTATTCAGGTAGCAACAAAGGAATGGTGCGATTTCGGCTGTTTGCTCCATCCTCAATAAGTGGCCTCTCTTGCTGTTCACCATCATCTTCACTGAGTCTGTGCCGAACGAGAGAAATGCTGCTCCCATGGAAAGAATCTGATGAGGTCGTTGAAGTGGGATTGTGGTCTATATTGTCAACTATACCAGCTACAAACAACCCTTTTGTCATGTTTGTTGGTACAACGTTTTCCTCCTCAAATCGTCTGCACACCTTGTGTGCTATTTCAGATGAAATTGACATCACCCTGTCATAAGAAATCCCAAGTCCAAGATCAGAAAGTATGGTAATGAGTCCCTTCTTTTTTCTGCGCGCAATTTCAGACCAAGATAAATTGGTAGAGGGGTTTCTCGGTCTTTCTTGTGGCGCTGAAATTTGTGTCCTTTGCAATCCTTCGACAACTGAAACGGTCAGTTGGAAAGAGTGAGAACTGCTTGTCTTTGAGGTGTTGCATCATACTCTGATTGATCAATAGATGTTGGGCCATTAAGGATAAAGCTCATGAGCGCTTTCAGAGATGCTGGAACTGACTGTTCTTGGCAGTTGTCTTCAAAGACTCCTTTGAATTCCCTTTTCCCTTCAATATGTCTTTTCTTATGATCTGGGCTGCTTTGACCAATTGAAGGGCATCAGAATCAATAGCGCACACCTTTTTCAAAGCATCACCCAGGTCTTTGTCAAATGCAAGTATGACGTCTCTCCCTTGATATGCACACTTCAGATCTGATATGGCTGCTTCAGTTCAGTTTTTTTTTTTTTAGGCGTGTAGAAATGTACCTTTTCGCCATTTAAACCAAAATGTGAGAGACGAGAAGTATATAGACGAAGTAGAAATGTCATGCCAAAGACAGGGGCTGTTTGGGGATTATCTCGGAAGCTTTCAATATAAGCCCACAGCATCAGCAAATGCAATAGCATGTCCTGTTGATCTGTTTGTTGTTTCTTCTGATTCTTGTGTCTGGTTGCTGGTACACGTCTGTAGAAGGCAGACAGGCATTTAATGTGGTAATGACAATCCATTTCCACCATGTCTTGACAGCAAGTGTTGTGAGTAACTCTTGATCGTTCAGTTGCTGAGTATGTGCACGAACTTTATCACCCAGGGGCAAAGTAAGAGCTCGATGAAGCCCTGCTGCACCGGGAGATCCATTGCAGAAAAAGCATGTTGGTCCTGTGCCCATCTCATCTGTCTCACAGCTAGATTCTTCTGCAAGTTTCCGTGTTTTCACAGGACTGGGTTTGTCACTTGCTGGCTTTCTTTTCCTGTTTTAAACAGTGTTGCTTATTTTTGCACGACAGGATTTGTGCCAAGAAGCTTTGTGCTTCCTCAAGGTCTCCTCAAAACCATTTCCTTCATCCAGTTTAGACAATGGAATAGAAAGTGGGGACTCACCCAACTCCTGAAAAACTGTCAAATTGTAAGCAACATAGGTATACCTTTGCTCATCTCCTATTGCTCCCTTTGCTGGGCATATCAAAGGTGCTTTGCTAATAGGTTCTGGCACAGAGCGCACAGATTCCAGTCAACTGTCATCAACTTCTTCAGAGGGAAATGGTACACTGGGGTCGTCTATCCTCTTATAGTCACGAGACATCGCCACTTTCTGACTGCCTACAGACTGGGAACTGCAACAAAGACACAAAAAAGAAAACCTGAATTTTGACGCCAATGGACGACCATACAATTTGCACTGATGAGTTTTGATTCCGCTATGATGACAACCAACTTAGCAAATTTCACAGAACTGATTTTTATTTTTTGTTTTATTTTTTTTTTTGAGCATTTTATCATCAATACAATAAAAATTCATGTTGATACGAGCTTATAATTGATATTGTTCTTGTAAATAAGAACTGTGGCATTTGTGTGCTCAGACACTGGCAGTAATATAAAAAAAAAAAAAAAAAAACACCACCAAGAATTGCTTTGGAATTCTGGCTGAATGCAGTCTTTATCTTAAGAAGAACAACGTGAATATTCTGATATCTAAAAACCGATTTTTAATAATTAAAAGTTAAAATGGAAATAAAACTGGATTAAAAATAATGTATGTAAACTCACCGGCTGTGAAAAGGTTGTTTAGTCACAGTCAAATAGCTGCATTATGCTGAAAGCCGCTCCAAATGCGCTGAAATTTGATTTTACAGAAAAGACATCAAAATCAGTACACACAAGAATGAAACAAAAGCCGTTCGCACGCGTGGTGGCCACGACCGGTGATACATTTTTTTGCACCCTCATAGGAATATTTGCAACCTAATCAGTCTTCTATATGTATTTTTCCCTGATCACAAGTAATGTACATAGACATTTCTGTTCTCAATTTTATTTGATATTCACATGTCTCAAACGTTATTTAAACGGAAGAAACTTAATAGAACACCAAGTGAAACGTGTTACTTTTCACGTGGTTGACTCGTCTAAGTATACACCGCTAGCGGCGATGACAGATCTAGAGCAGGCGCGAGTCTGCTCCCCGGCATTGGCAACGGGATGCTTTGGCTGGTGCTATGGTGTTCTAATTGTGTCAAAAATTCAGTTATGAAAAACTTTGATCGATCACTGCTCCTAACACAGGGGGCTGTGATCATGTTTCCCTCTCCAGACATAATCAGCATGGTTCATAGTATCATTGTGCAAGAGGAAATGGTTTACTAAAAAAAACGCAAGATATAAATCTTAGCTCCTCCACTAATTTATCTCGGTGCACACTGGTGCCACTCTTCCCGTTTATCTCAGTGCACACTGGTTCCAGTCTTCCCATTTATCTGAATGCACACTGGTTCAACTCTTCCCATTTGATCTCAGTGTACCCTGGTTCCACTTTCCCATTTTATCCCAGCGCACACTAATTCAACTCTTCCCATTGATCACAGTGTACACTGGTTCCACTCTTCCCATTTATCTCAGTGCACACTGGTTTCACTCTTCCCATTTATCTAAATGCACACTAATTCCACTCTTCACATTTGATCTCAGTGCACACTGGTTCCACTCTTCCCATGTATCACAATGCACACTGGTTCACTATTCCGTTTATCTCAGTGCACGCGGTTCCACTGTCCACATTTATCTCAGAGCACACGGTTACCACTCTTCCCATTCGATCTCAGTGCACACTGGTTCAAATTTTCACATTTATCTCAGTGCAGACTGGTTCAGATTCAGATTCAGATTCAGAGAAAACTTTTATTATCTCTCGTTACAAGAGAAATTACATTGTGACCGCTGCCCTAAAAGTAAGACATACATATTTATAGTTACAAAACGTGACAACTGGAAATTAAAATTACTTACAAACAATAAAACATGCGTGTAACACCAAAAATGGGAATTTCAATCTTTCTCTTTTGGTAGTGCAAATAAAGTACACACTCAGCCACTCTTGATTATATATACATAAATGTGTGCACGTATGAGAGAGAGAGAGAGAGAGAGAGAGAGAGAGAGAGAGAGAGAGAGATCGAGAGAGAGAGAGAGAGAGAGAGAGAGGTGATTTATCATTAAAAAATCATTAAGATGAGACATATTCCAGACATTTCTATTCCTCACTGTTCCAGGACATGCACACATAAAACAGAAACACACCCACACTCCAGCATCTATACTTTCCCGCTTGCTCACGGACATACACACCCGCGCACATGCTTGTGTCACAGGTGATCCATCGCCTCTTCTTACACGCTGGGTTTGTTTAAAAAACTCCACTCTTCCCATTTATCTCAGTGTACATTGGTTCCACTCTTCCGATTGATCGCAATGCACACTGGTTCCCACTCTTCCCATTGATCACAATGCACACTGGTTCCACTCTTCCCATTTACCTCAGTGCACATTGGTTCCACTCTTCCCATTTATCTCAGTGCACACTGGTTCCACTCTTCCATTTGATCTCAATGCACACTAGTTCCAGTCTTCCTTTCATCACAGTGCACATGGTTCTAGACTTTCCCATTTATCACATTGCACTCTGGTTCCACTCTTCCAATTTATCTCAGTGCACATTGGTTCATCTCTTCCCATTTAACTCAGTGCACACTGGTTCCAATCTTCCTATTTATCTCAGTGTACATTGGTTCCACTCTCCTCATTTCTCTTCAAAGCACACCGGTTCCATTCTTCCCATTTATCGCAATGCACACTGGTTTCCACTCTTTCCATTTATCACAGAGCAATCTGGTTCCAGTCTTCCAATTTATTACAATGCACACTGGTTCCACTCTTCCCATATGACATCACTGCACACTGGTTCCACTCTTCCCATTATCCCAATGCACACTGGTTCCACTCTTCCCATTTATGTCAGTGCACACTGGTTCCACTCTTCCATTTTATCTCAATGCACACTGGTTCCACTCTTCCCATTTATCTCAATGCACATTGGTTCCACTCTCCCATTGATCACAATGCACACTGGTTCCACTCTTCCCATTTATCTCAATACTTAATGGTTCAAACTCTCCCTATTTTTCTCTGTGCACACTGGTTCCACTCTCTCCATTTATCACAATGCGCACTGGTTCCACTCTTCCATTTATCCTCAGTGCACACTGGTTCTGCTCTTCCCATTTATCTCAGTGCACACTGGTTCCACTCTCCCCATTTATCACAATGTGCACTAGTTTACTCTTTCCCATTTATCACAATGCACACTGGTTTCACTCTTTCCCCATTTATCTCAGTGCACACTGGTTCACTCTTTCCATTTATAAACAATGCACACTGGTTCCACTCTTCCCGTTTATCACAATGCACTCTGGTTCCACTCTTCCCATTATATCTGTGCACACTGCTTCCAGTCTTCCCATTTATCACAATGCACGCTGGTTCCACACATTACATTTATTACAATGCACACTGGTTCCACCCTTCCCATTTATCACAATGCACACTGGTTCAACTCTTCCCATTTATTACAATGCACACTGGTTCCACTCTTCCCATTATCTCAATGCACACTGGTTCCACTCTTCCCATTTATCACAATGCACACTGGTTCCACTCTTCCCATTTATTCTCAATGCACACTGGTTCCACTCTTCCCATTGATCACAATGCACACTGGTTCCAGTCTTCCTATTTATCTCAATCTTAATGGTTCCATTCTTCCATTTATTTCAATGGATGCTGGTTCCACTCTTCCCATGTATCACAATACACATTGATTCCAGTCTTCCCATTTATCTCAATGCACACTGGTTCCACTCTTCCCATTTATGTCAGTGCACACTGGTTCCACTCTTCCCCATTTATCTCAGTGCACACTGGGTCCACTCTTCCCCATTTATCTCAGTGTATACTGGTTCCACTCTTCCCATTTATCTCAGTTCACACTGGTTCCACTCTCCCATTTATCACAATTCACACTGGTTCCACTCTTCCCGTATCACGTGATAGCACGCTGGTTCCAATCCTACCCCCCCCCCCCCCCCCCCCCTCCCCGTCCACTTTGCACACTGATTTCATTCTTCCCGCTTGACCTCATTCCACGGCAGTTCCAGTCTTCTCGTTACGCGCCATTGCACATTGGTGTAATCTTCCGATCTGACACAACTGCAAGTTGGTTTTAGTGTGCCAATCTGACCCCATGTCACACCCCAGAGTAGTTCCTACCATAATTGCCCCCCCCCCCCCCCCCCCCCCAAAACTTCTATCTCGTAGTCTGCTCCAGACCAATATTCCCTGGATCGCCGTCTATTGCAGAACAATATTACCTAGATCTCAGTCTGCTACCAAACAGCAGACCACAAATCATCGTCTGCTGCCAACAATAGTCAACACATCGTATACTGCTACAAAACAGTGTTCCCTTGATCGTACTCCGCTACAAATCAATATTCCCTAGATCACAGTCTGCTACAAAACAAAAACATCGCAGACTGCAGTCTGCTACAACACTCCCCAAACTGAAATTTACTACATTCGTGTTGGGTGTAATCTGCAACGTATTGTTCAGTGCCTGGTTGATGTCTGTTCTTTGTCATGTCTGAAGAAGACATATTTGTGAAAATTTGCTTGCGTGTTTCATACTGTGTATTAACTAAACATTGCCCACGCCTTGTTATTGTTGTTTATTTGTATGTTGACTTTTTCGGTAATGCTCCAAATTTGTTACAGTCTTGATCAATGAACTGGCGGTTTATTATCACAATTTCAAGTCGACCTTTGCTGAACATTTCCTTAAATCAAAAGCTGATTACGTAAATATTTGAGTGTTGTTTTGGAAAAACTGTAACACCTTCAATATTTTCAAAAAGAACACGTTTATGACAGCGGTGATAACTGATCTGATGATTCGATGTTGTCGTCCATCTGGAAAACTGAAGACCAGATTTCCTCAAAACGATAAGGTAAACAAAATGACAAGAAGCAAGGCAATGCAGATTTTAATGTGAATCCATTGTTGACAATAGCTTGGCTTTCTTTTGGTCATGTGTTTTTTATGATGCAGGTAATATGCATAATGCACACATGTACGGAGAAAACTGATTTGCTTTTTGGAATGCAAATAAAGAAAAAAGAAAAAAAAAATGGCTATTTCGTGTGGTCTTATTCTGATATGTATGTAAAGGCAGGTATTCTTGTTAAATTGAAATATAAAAAAATCAGCACCTGTCTTACGCATCTGGGTGTCAAGATTTGAGAACGATTTTTTTCTCAGGGGCATACGCGAGGTTACCTCGTTTTTTGTCGCCAAGAAATGAAAACCAAGATTTAGATTCCATCGTTTTTCATAGGAAGAAACAACTTACTAGCCTGGTACACTATTCGTCTACTCACCATGCACTAATTTGACCATCCCATAGAAAAAAATGGAAATGTGTTCTTAAACACCTGGATCGAACTCTTACACAGTTGTCAATATGTCATGCATCAGATACCTTTTTTTCAAAGCATAGCTGACTGTATGTCAATACATGTTGCTCACAAAGCCAACTGTGATGATTTTCATAGAGCAAAACAGATGTTAAAGCAGCTATTCATCGTTACAGCTTCAACCTTCTGAGATGCACAAGAAAATCATGCAAAACATCAAGACATTTTTTCTGTCTCTTTTGTGCGAAGGCACACGCTGTTGTTTATAAACTAGATGGAGAACTGACAGTGTTATTGAGACTTCTCTAGCTAACTAGATATATTACGTACATGAACACAAATGAGATACTTAAAAGTGATCATGACATGGAATGACGTGAGCATGGTTCTCCCATCATCCTGTCTTGATATACCCCAATATACGACGACTTTTCTTACTCATAAAATCTCCAGAAGTCTGCGATGTAAATTTATGAAATAAATCAAATTGTCCTCTCTCTCTCTCTCTCTCTCTCTCTCTCTCTCTACTCTCTTCTCTAGCTCTCGTCCTCTCTCTGTCTCTCACCGTCTCTCTCAGTGTCGGTCAAGAACGCTCGTGGGTGTGTGTGTGTGTGTGTGTGGGTGGCACAAGAAATGTGGTGTGGTATAGCTGTGTATGTGTGTATGTGTTGCATTAGTGTGGCTGTGTGTGGTGTGTGTGTGTGTGTGTGTGTGTGTGGTTGTGTGTGTTTGTGTGTGTGTGTGTGGTGTGTGTGTGTGTGTGTGTGTGTGGTGTGTGTGGTGTGTGGTGTGTGTGGGGCCGAGAGTGTGTGTGCTGGGGAGTTGAGTGTTTAGAGAGGGAGAGGTGAGATGTGGAGAGGAGGAGAGGTGAGAGAGGAGAGAGAGAGAGGAGAGGAGAGAGAGGAGAGATGAGAGAGAGAGAGAGAGAGAAACGCACGTGAGTGTTTTCTACAGATTATTTAAAAGCTCATACCATTTCAAAGAATACCATTTGTTACTTTTTTAATCACACACACACACACACACACACACGCGCGCGCACGCACGCACACACACACACACCACACACACACACACACACACACACACACACACACACACACCACACACGCACGCACACACATGCACGCACACGCACACGCACGCAATGCACACATATGATATGTGTGATTTTTTGTTTCACAGAACAACACATGAGTTTATTTTCATACTGGTGTTGAGAAATGGTACTTGATTGTTTTTGTTTCCAAATTCTGATTTTCATTTCGATTGATCAGCCGAAGTAAGAACAGAAAACCAGTGTTACTCAAACCTTGTTTGGATTTAATGACGGAGGTGTATGGCTGACAGGTTTTGGGTGTGCACACCATCACTGACTGACACATATCTAACACCTGGTGAACATTTGTAATCACTAGCAGACAGATTTTGGAATAGCCTATAAAGGAATAAAAGCTATTTTTATGATAGTCCCACTTTGGGTCTGAGGGCAAGATCACACTTTTCATGGTGAATGGAAGCAGTTTGAGATACCTCCCTAGCTTGCGCATACACACACGACAATTTTGACACTTGTAAATAGCGTTTTTTAGGAAGAAAAGGCGTTTTGTTTTCTGCAGCTGAAATTAACTCAGCAGCATGCAAGGCTTTGAAACAGATTCATTTAAAGTTACCATCATTTAGATGTGTAACATATGGCGTCCTTCATAACTGGAGAACAGGATGTCTCGTTCGTCATTTTTTTTCAGATGGATTTCATGGATGGACAATTTGTATGATAACCAATTTGAATTGAAGGGGGGGGGGGGGGGGGGGGCGGGGAGTTATCTGTCAAAATGATAAAAAATGAAAAGAATGAAACCCCCCACAATTATTATGCTGTGATTTATGTGTTCGTGTTTTGACTTCTCCCTTTGGTCATTGTGTTTTAAGAAATCGTAACGATTCAAGACAGGGTTTGTGTGGAGGGAAACCCAGCGTTTAAACTGGACAAGAAGGGCAGCCAAATAAGAAAAAAGGGAAGGAGGTAGAAAAGAGAAAAAGGGGCGAGGCTGAGAGCACACGTGCAATTGCAGTGTACATGTGGATGTACATGCGTGCCTGCACTGGCACGAGAGAAGAGAGAGAGAGAGAGAGAGAGAGGTGGAGAGGAGAGAGGGAGAGAGGAGAGAGAGAGAGAGAGAGAGAGAAGAACGAACAAATGAACGAACGGACGAAATAATTTATTGCTTTAAAGCAATACAGCTTCATCAGCAATGCAATTAGACTGACTATGGTAAAATTGAACGTGATGCATGTTACTTCAACATGGAACCCATGACAAAGTTGTCTTTTCGAAGCACAGTTCTGACATATTTGATGTCACTGGTAAGGCACTGGTCACGATGGGTCCGTCTGCGGCGTGAGTCTTGAGCCCAGGCTGTCACCCAGGCAGAACAGGATCAGGCCGTGTAGCGTCTCCAGCGTCCGTGCAGCACGTGCCTGGATGTCAGCGTGTTGTGTTGTGCCGTCACGTTTTCCTCGGCGGAGACTGGCCAGTTTTGGGCGGTTTTTCTGTCAGCATGTGTCTGTCATCTTGTTTGACAAACCAAAAAGGAACAGTCACTGTCATCCGGCGTACACACGGAAACCCTAGCACCAGATCGTCCGATTCACATATCAGTGTATCCGATTCATTTGAGCGATCAAGGACAACTTTTTCTAAAGATAACTTGTTTCTGTCTTTGTCTCTCAGTCGCCTTTGCACAGATTTATCCATCAGGGTGGCAACGTAACTTTTCACAACACTGGCACTGAACCCTGCCACTAGGTTCTCAAAAACTGGTCCATGTCAGTGTCAGGTGGTGGAGAGAGGACAGAGCTGTGAAGGTATTCACACGTATAGTTCAGTGCCATCCTGCAAAACTCAAAACATCAGTCTTCAATCTTACTTGGTCATCTGTCTGACACGAGTGTCAGGCCACAGTGTGTTCCACTTCTGTGTCATGTGCACAGACGTTTTCAAGTCGCACGTCAGTCGGCGATGGGATACTCACAGAGGTTGCCGTGGCTTCTTCACGTTGACCACTGCCTGCCTCCACCTGCTGCTGTCGGGCTCTCTGCTGGATCTGGCTGGGAGGTTTCTTACTGTAATACTGAACCTGTGTGTTTGCGCGGTTCAAGACAGTATCCGCCATGTTTGTTGACATCGGAAAGTGGCCGGCTTGAGGCGCAAGACAACTACAGTGTTTTCACCTTCTCTTCCTCTGCAACTTTCCATGCTTTTCCCATCCCAGTTGTGACGTCATTGTCTGTCATCAGGGTGTTCAAGATCTTCTCCACAGCCGCAGGGAGTCCAGAAAACTGGCATGTTTGCGATGAAAACTTGTGAAAATTTGTCGCAGATCAATCAGTACTGCGCCCTACCGTTTCTGTTCACGTCACGTGATCCGAGAGAGAGAGAGAGAGAGAGAGAGAGAGAGAAACAGGCACAGCTTGCAAGTCGGCAGGAGCTCCCGATAATGGCAAGTCCAGCGGCACACTGCTACTGAACTCTGACTGTATACATTTGAAACAGATGGGAACCAGAAAGAGAAGGAGACTGACCGAGGGAAAGGAGTGTGAGGGCACGTGACAGCCCCAAGTCGGAAAAAAACAGCTGTAAAAGTGTCGCCAGCTCATAGGATTACAGCCAGCGCCAAAATCATGGCCACTTGTATGGCCAGGAGACAGACTGATGACGAAGAATCACTCGGGACTGCCTGAGCTACGGCTGCCACGGTCGGAGACTAGCATGGAGGTTCATGTAGGCCTCTTGGTTTGGCCAGCGACACATACAGGCAGCCATGCACATGAGATGCGGCAAACGACTCCAAATCTGGTGACGTCACACCTGCAGGGAAGAAAAGATGGTACCACCCGTAGGCAGCAAGGACCGCCAAGGAGGCAGCCAGCATCGGACTACGAGGGAGCGGGGTCCAAGTGCAAAGGAGTATACCTTTTGTACAAGCAGGGGGCGGTGCAGCTTTGGGCCTCAGTGCAGTTTTGGACCATGTATGTTTTCATGTGAGTACCAAAGACCTGTGAGCGCTGAGGGCAGCACCAAACAACGGAACAGGCAACAGCTAATAGAACAGGTATGCCGTGCTGCTTTTCCCCCCAATATCTGATATGTAAAAACTCCCTTTGCAGTGCATGGCTACTTTATGTGTCCGTTCTTTGGTGGTCACTTTTCACTTACTAGCAAAGTAGCTGCTTTGAAGGAAGAGTTTAAGGACCGGAACTTCTGCTAAATTGTAACTAAGAGTACTTCCACATTACTGATGAAGGGTCCCATGAACATCTCAGCTCATGACAAAAAAAAAACAATCAGTAACAGAACCAAACAAAAAGCTCCCTGCCTGTAGATCGCAACACATGGCGTCACGCCGTAACAAAGCTCTTTCCTCTGTCAAAAACTCCCGCAGGGCAACACTTGAGGACACATGGCGGCAAAGAAGAACTATGTTCATGTGACATCGACCGTAATCAGACTGTCACCTGCAGCTGCTGTGGCCTGACTTGCCTATCCTGTATTGGCCTCGTCAGCCACGAGCACGCCCGCAGTGGACGTGGGCCACTTCTTTCAGTAATCTTCGTCTGCGAAGCCAAGCTTACACACACACACACAACACACACACACATTTGTAAAATTTGTAAAACGTAAATAATGACCTAGGTGTATATGCTGTAAACCTCGATCTCATGTTGTCTGTGATGTGGATGTGCGCATTTATCACTTTAACCCGCATTTTGCTCTCCAATCTTGATTCAGATATCTTGCATGCCACACACACAAGCAAAACAGGCACATGACACATATTTCAAATTAAAGATGCTGTGCATGGGTAATATTTATGAAATACAAGTTTTGCAACATGCGTTTTCAGAAACCTAACCTACTACAATGAAAAAAACAGGAAAAATATAGACCATCACCACCACCCAGAGAGAGAAAAAAAAAAAATCTCACCATGGACCAGTGGAAAAAAAAAAAAAAACAAACAAAAATCCCCTGATATGTGCCATGTACTCAATGTACTAGTTAATTGCGTGCCTGAACATATGAAACGGATGTATAATAAAACCTGACAAAACGAAAAGTGAGCAGCATTTGATGGTCTTTTCTTCTCCGACAGGTTTGATCACTTCGACATCAGTTGGTTGTTCGTTATGGACTAGTTCTGACATTGATTTCTTTCACTAAGAGAAAGCAACATCAATGTGACGGACCGTTTCCGTTCGGGTAACAAATTTCCATGCAACCGTGCTAAACGGGGAGGCAGTCCTCCGGAAGCCGGTGTGGAAAAGTTTACCTGACTGCTACTCACCTGCGCACCCTTAAAGCCCGGGTGAGCTGACACCGTTTAGGCAGTTTCTGCAGTGATTCCGGCTGCCGCAGCATTCCAGAAGGCCGAAGAGGGACCCAGCTTTCTTGTGGGCAGTCAGGATATTAATCATTCAATATTATTTTGTAGCAAACCGAAACCGTATTCACCTTTAGGAGCGACTGAAACTTCTCAGCGCACTTGTGAAGGTTGGTTTAGAAAAGAAAAATATTTGCTGTGTCCTGTTGTCCTATGACTGGATAGGGGTAAACAAAACGAAATGCTGTCGGAAAACATGAATAGATGAAAATGAGTGTTAAGGGAAGTGGTTTTCTGAAAAAAAAATTGTTTATTCTATGACTTAAAACTAGTTATGAACTTCAGGATGAAAAAAGGTCTTATTCTAATGTGGTTTGCGAGAAGAGGGGGAGTTTTGATGCTATGAATAATAAGCGTCCAGAGTGAGCGACAGAGAGACTTTACATATCTTCTATATGTTGGTTTTGATTTTGATGTGGATGAGTATTAATTCACTCTTGATATGAAACATTGAATAGTTGTATATTGGTAAACAAGAGTGTGTGGAATCTTCCTTTACATGTACGGAAGTAGTTTTGAATCTATTTTGGGAAAAAAAGTTCCTTGTAAAATCTGGTCATTGTATGGATTGAAACTGAACATTCTGGTCGTACAAGAAAAGAAATGAACATTTGTTTTTGACACGGCGAAAGACATTTATAGTTTGATGAAAAGTGTCATTAAGGTGTGTAATGAATTGTATTCAGGGTTTATTAAAGAGGGTCTGAGTGGGGAATCTTTCCCCAGTTGGAAAAACTAGACTCTTGAAGGTTATATTGAAGTCCTTACTGGGTAGTGCTATGATTCTGGAAAAGGAAATGATGTGTTATTATTCCGGAAAGAAAAATAGTGCAGTATTTGATGTTTGTCTCAAGTCTAGTGGATATGAATATGATGTGGGCTAATGAACATGATATAGTCGTGATTGCAAATGAGTAGTAGCCATGGGCCATGATAATCAAGGTAGTTAATCAGTTTGCCCGGTAGATAGCTGTTCCCGGGACTGAGGGGGAATGGCTGCCACGTTTGAGGGCCATGAGGTCCGTAGATGTGACTACCCCCTTCTCCACCGTGTGGACGGTGGTGGAGAGGTCGGCCTGAGGCCGACAATATAATACCCTACACTTTTTTTTGGGGGCCCGGCGCCCCGTGACAGACTACCCGTTAGCCAGTTGGGATAGAGACGCCGCCGCTGCCAAGCCAGAGCGACCGCTCCCAAGTTTTTTAACAGCGACTGTGGCCGAGGCGTCGCTGAGTTCTGTGCGTCCTGTGTGTGTGTGAGCCACAGGACCTGTTGTGACCTGTCACCATGTCGCGGCAGAGGACGCCGTGTAGGCCAGTGTTTTTTTTCTTTGAGCCACAGCTATGACGTTCTGCAGTTCCGTTTCAGGACTTGGGACGCTGTAGACCGCTTGTCGTCTTCATCTTCGTCATCTGTCTCGTCATCTTCTCGTTCCGTCGTCGTCGTCGCTGCCTTCATCGTCGTTGGAACCAGCAGCAATAATAGCGATTATTTATAGATATATTTGTGTCGTGCGCCCTGTTTGGCGTATTTGAAATATTAATATATACAATAGTTTGTTGTGTACCCTTTGTTAGTTGGTTGGAGTGCCGACCGATACTTCGTGTCGATGTCGATTCTTGCGATTATCATATGTTTGTCTGATGGCTCAGGCAGCATAAAACAGAAAAAAGTGTTGCCCTGGCTGTCAATTTTCGGGTGAGTGGGTGTGTTGTATGTGGTTTGGAAAAGTCGTGCAGGCATCATGCAAATCTTTCGTGGTGAGGTCAGACAGTCAGGACACCTGCAGACACAACCCCATTCCATCCGTAACAATCAACAACTTCAAGGCATAAAGAAAAGATATAAAATGCACCATGTTTATTCAACATGCATTGCAAATTCTAAAGTGAATGATGTTTTGTGCTTTTAGAAGTTACCATAGTGTACACCAAGATGGTCTGTCTGACTGGGGGTACTGGCTGTTTGTATACTAATGCATTCGCTTCCTGTTATGAGAGCGATGTGAGTGCAGAGTTCATCACGAACAAAGCTATGCGAATGACACAGCACATTTACCCAGTTTCACTGAAAATAAAATGAAGTGTGTCACTGGAGTGGAATATCTGATCAGCCAGAAACAGCAACAATCCTGAAGGTTAATAGCTCAAATTGTGACAACTACTTTCCACCGTTCAGTGCACACCAGGGGGCGGGTGTATTGGATGGTGGGGAATACCATGCTTTCTGTGTGATGCATGTGAAGGTTCCAAAAGATATGTAAATTCGTGCTCGTCTTCTGCGATTGGCATACTGGTGTATGTCACGTGTATGGGAAACCCAAATGCTATGTCTAGTGGTTTGAAATGTAATTACCATACTCTTGAAGAAGTGTTTGATGCAAACATCCTGGACCCACGTAATAATATCGCACAAAAACTATCCTTAGTTAAGCTCGATCTTAAGGTCCCGTAAAACGCCATAATCTCATCATTTTATTCAACACGAATTTCTCTGGATTGTGATTGTGCCAAATATATGTTACAGGCAGTTCTTTTACAAAGAAAGATTGATGGTGCCTTCGAGACACGTCCATTATGGTGAGCGTTCAGCAATCATTGAACATAATGCACAGTCAGAAAAGCGAGGCATGAGACTGGTCTATAGAAAAACAAAAACACAACTCGCCAGTCTGTCATAAGGCTGTGTGATCCATTTTCAACATCACCTAAAATCATACCCACATCCATCTTTACGTTCGAATTACTCAACACGCTACCTCGCAACTCATGCTTAAAAGGTATTTTCTTTACATCCCCGTACGTAACCAGCCCCAGATATTGTCTAACAGTAAGTTCAAACTGTTCTGTGGACCATTACTCTGTATTCCAGGAGCACCTTCACTGTAACCTAAAGCCAGAGTGTGAGGATGGACGTGATGAAAACTGAACACTGTTCCTTCAGCAGTCCTGAATGTTCAGGGGATGGTGGCTTCACAAAACAAGTGTTTCTATTTTGTGTCTGTCAGAACAAAGGGACTACATCAATATTTTACAGTTCAATTGCCTCAGTATGGGTGGAATGCAGGCTTCAGTAAAAACGAGAAAAGAATGGGAAGGACTGTCTGCTTATTTGTCAAAAAGTACCATAAGCTGAGGCTGGTATTTAGTAATTCCATAAGTTGGAAGAAAAACTGCCATTCATGTACAGCAAGTTTCGAAAATGGTTCGACAGCACCTTGATCTACAACTTCAGAGCAGCTTCTTTATACCCTCCTTCAAGGAAAAAGCAAGTTGTGGTCTGTATAGCGCTGGATTGATTGGTTCACATTATCTTCCTAGAGAAACTTACGCGCTGTTTGTGTGAAAAATAAACCAGCGACCAACTATATATGCTTCCCAAATTGCGCTTGCTTCTGTGAATTCTTATAAATCTTTCTTCATAACTACAAGACAGTCTCTGTTTAGGTGCTTAGATAATCGTGTGACACATTTCCATTTCTCATGTGAAAATCCATCAGTCCCTATAAAATAACACATTTTGCAGTTTCTGAAAATGCTGAATGATAGTGACACGAATGTGGCAGAAGTATTCCCCAGTAAGAAAGGAGTCTCATTTAATATGAAACTGTTTGGATGTGATGAAGAAACGACATCAGTGCATCACACTCTATTGTGTGACTTTAGACAGGACTTTTGTCCAGACAACACAGTGATGAGTCGTTCTGTCAGCATCCTTCATGCGACGGCTTTATGGGCACAAAACGGTCAGGTATCTTGCAGACCCAGCGATGCAATGAACCCACTCAGACTGTCTGGACAATTCAGACGAGGTCACGTGTACCGAAGATAGTAATACTTACAGGTGCTCTGTGAGGAAGACATCAAGCAGCGATTTACATTAACATGGATGGTATGGTTACTTTACACAAAATTGTAATGGAAGATGAGAGTCTTGTCCAGACAGTTCATTTACAATTGTCCATCTGAATGGATGTACTGCCTCCCTCTCTAAACCCGATGCAATGGTTTTTTGACTGTGTTTATGGAGAGGATGAACAAAAATAGCTGTGAAAGTCATTGTTCTGGTTTCTACATATGCCGAGGTTCTCAGTGTGCATTCATGCAGATCACTTATGTGAGGGCTGGGGGTCAGTGTCACAAGCAGGATTGATGAACTTTTGTGTGACCAAGGACATGTCCTGAGGGCGTTTTTGTCACGGTTATTCGTTCGTGTGTCACCAGTCTTTCTCTGTGAATACACTTCCTCATATTCGTTATTGGGAACGCCACAGGCTCAGGTATGGCTCTTACGGCTTTGATCAAAAACGTCTATCTTGTGCATCTTAAATTATTCCACTGTTCACTGACGAATATGTCGAGTTTGAAACTCCAAATTTGCAAGCTATTGATCTTGATAATAACCAAGTGAGAACCCTTGATATGGCTTGTTTCTCAAACTATAATCAATTTGGAGAACTCTACGTGTATCTAACAACCCTCTTTTGCATTACACAAGTAAATTAAGAAGGCACATCCACCATGCATTACTGCACTTAGATATATCAGAAACATGCCTTCGTAACATACATCATGTTGAATCATTTTACTTACCTTATCTGAGATATTTGAATGTATCCTTTTCTGCTATTGAGGTTTCGGGGCAATAGGTCTCAAAAATAGGCCAGGGATTACGTTATGGATGTACGCGGGAATCCCCTTCAAAACTTTTCACGTGATTTATTTTCTAATCCAACCACTTACAAATGCGTTTTCATCGAATTATAGACTTTGCTGTGAGAATCTGTTTCCGAAGCCGTCGAGTGAAATAAAATGTGTTGGCCCTCATGCTGTGCTAAATCATGCTCACAAGCTGATATCAAATAAATTCACCTGTTTTTCTTTTGGCTGGAGTGTATATTTGCTGTGCTCGGAAGTTTCCTGGTACATTATGATGTCGTTTGCAGGACAGAAGGTTTTCATGAACAATTTTACAGTACCTATAAACAATCTGCACTTCACTGATATTTGCATGGGAATCCATCCATGTAGGCATTGCTGTTGTAGCTAATGGAATGTTTATTGGCAATACGTCCGGCTTGAGAAAACATGGACTCAGAGTATGACTTGTAAAGTAAATGGATTTCTTTTCCTTCTTTCCACTGAAGTATCTGTTTTCATGATTGGGTTCATTACTTTGGATCATATCCTTGTCTTTGTTTTTCTAAGAATTCAAAGAGATTTCATCTTGTTTTGACACGCATAGGCTGCCCCTGTAATGTGGCTTGTTGGCACGGTGCTATCTCTGGCACCGTTTCTTCCTGGATTGTCACAATGGGGTCTTCAGGATCAATCTGGTCTGTGTCGTTTGACTTCATTTGACCATTATTACTCTAAACAGGAATTCAGGTGGTTTACAGTCACTGTCACAATCAATTTTGTCTTGTCCTTTATGGTTATGAGTGTTCAGTTTGTTATCCACAAGCGCACACCAAAATTCAGAATTGCGCTCAATTCTTTCCAGAGATCTGTGCATTCTTCTGTTCATCTGATGGAGAAAGTGACATCCACCCATGCCGTGTGTTGGCTCTCATTCGGTGTGATAAGGATGATGTCTTCCAAGGCCTCCAGTTTTCACAGCAGATACATGACGCCATGGTTGTGTTTGTGTTACCTCTCAGCTCTGCACTTGACCCACTTCTCTGCATGTGGGCTGTCTCGGCACAGCGTCGGCAGCAGGCACAAGAAAGTAGATTATTGAAAGTTTTCAGATTAAAACGTGGTTTTTCAGTGAGTGGGACAGATTATAAGAAAGCAAATCGAAAAAAATTGTGACAAATATTTGCAGATTTCAGACAAATGTTTATAAATTTCAAATAAGGTTCCAGCATTCTCATTTTTTCGTCTTTAATAATACTCCTTTACCTTTTTTTTTCTAATTACATGTGTACTGTATGAGCGTCTTCTGCATCTTTTCTTCTTTTCTTTTTTTCCTTGTCTGTTTTTGTAACTAGGTAGAGTTTTTTTTTTGTTGTTTCCTTTGATTCTTCTGGAAATATACCCAAGCATGTAATGATGATTTTTTTTCACTGATTGTAGACACACTGTCGATGTTCAGTCTGTGTGTGCTAAAGTCCTGGATGGTGTTTGATTCTCCACTCTTTTTTGTTTGCTTCCCTACACCAGTCTAATTGTTTTTAAAATCTGACCAGTGGTTGGAAAACTATCATTCAGCCTCACTAAACAGCTTGGGCAGGTGGTTTTATATATATACCTTCAACACATCACCATTTCTCTTAATCAGCTAAATCAGCAGCATTCTTCAGTGTGGTAACATGAAGATGATCTGCATGCTGGACAGATGGCTAACAGTGAATTCACATACTGCAGTTTGTACGGTTTGGACCTGGGCAGATTTTTCACTTTTCACTGCAGCTCTTTGGATCCTGATCCACGTACGTCACTGTTTCCGATGCCTGGATGTGGTGGATCAACGATTCACTGTTGACTGCGGGTGCAGCTTTGTAGTCTGGTATGTTTGCCTTGTCTTTGGTTCAGTTGGATGTCTACCAATATCTTTTGAATCCTCAATTGACTATGCTGGCAATTGTCACCATAATACTGAAAGTGTGGGGGGTTGATACTGCCTCTGTCCCAGATTGCAGTTTGTGTGCATTGCTTTCCTATTTTTGGCTGGAGCGGTTCATTCTCTCTCTCTCTCTCTCTCTCTCCTCTCTCTCTCGTCTCCTCTCTCTCTCTCTCTCTCGTCTGTGTGTGTGTGTGTGTGTGTGTGTGTGTGTGTGTGTGTGTGCGTGCTGTCTGTCTGTCTGTCTGTCTGTCTGTCTCTCTCTCTCTCTCAGAAAACCCTGTTATATGTCTAACTCTGCATCTAGCAGTAGAAGGGGCCAGGATAGTTCCATGTAGGAATATAATAATAACAAGTAAAGAAATCCACATGCCTGTGCCTGTTTCTTCCACTTTATTTCATTTCAAATTTTCGGATTTTCAGCCTTCATCAGGAAATCTGCACATTCGAAAACAATAAGCTATCACACCATTGGCGCTCCCATCCATTTTACACTTTTACATTTCTATTGTTCCTTGCACACACACACACATACACAGTCAAGTATGCACCACCCAGCAAATCACACACACACACACACTTCACACACATACACCACCTTCACACACACACACACACACACACACACACACACACACACACACACACACATACACACAACACACGCACACGCGCGCACACACACACACACACACACACACACACACACGTACACACACACACGCACGCACGCACGCACGCACGCACGCACGCACGCACGCACGCACACACATACACACACACAGACGATACATATGTATACACACACACACACACACACACACACACACACACACACACACACACACACACACAAATGCCATCATGACAAAGTGTTATACACCAAGATTTTTCTGACTCAAGAATAAAATATACATATTTTAACGAATCCAACACATAAAGTCCATTCATCAGTTGTTATGATAGTAGTTGCTGCAACATCTGTATCCATTACAACTTCAGTCACACCTAAGCTGGAGGCGAGGGATGCAAGTATCGCTGAAGGCCAGCGTAGTTTTACGAAATTGAGGGGGGGGGGGGGGGGGGGGGTGGGTGGTCAAAACGAAGTGGAAGAGGGGGGTGTCAAAACGAAATGGTTCGGGGATGGAAGGGGAAAGACAGTAAGAAAAAAAAAGGGGGTGGGGGGGGGGGGGGGGGGGGGGGGGGCAGGAAGAGCAACAGGGACCCAACATCAATGGGGACCCTACATCAATCATTACTCGCCATAGACGATGTTCTTCTACTCTCACAATATCACACACACACACGCACACGCACGCACGCACGCACGCACGCAGACACGTGTCTGCACACATTTGCACGCTTACACATGCACATGTATGCACCTGCACTACCAACACCAGTCCCACCCAAACTGCTGTGCCGTTTGACTAAGGGGCCGGCTCATAACATAGCGTTGCTAGATGGAAGGGAGGGAGGGGGGGGGGGGGGTGTTGTGGGTGGGGGTGGGGGGCGTGGCGAGGGGGGGGGGAGGGGGGGGATGGTCAGCATAAAACAATGGAGTAGATCTTACAACCCATGTCTAGGATGATGGCCAGTATATATATATATATATATATATATATATATATATATATATATATATATATATATATATGTGTGTGTGTGTGTGTGTGTGTGTGTGTGTGTGTAACAGAGAGTTTACAAACCACAGCAGACAAGATAAAAAACATTTCCAAAATTTTCGGTTTTAATGCCTTCCTCAGTGGTGAGTTGACTGGCAGGCGAATCACACGACAGACATTTATACATGCATAAAAAGAAAAGTGAATAAAATTCACTATCTTAAAACAAGAAGCAAAAAAAGGATTTCACGTGCCAGGCAAATCTTTCAAATGGAAGGGGAGCAAAGACACGCTATATTATGAGGAAGTGGGGCTGAGTGAGTGTGTGTACAAGCGTGCGCACGTCATGCACATGTAGGAGAGTGTGTGTGTATGAGTGTGTGTTAGTGTGAGTGAGTGTGAGTGAGTTTGTGTGTGTGTGTGAGTGTATGTGTCTGTGTGTGTGAGTGTGAGTTTGTGTGTGTGTGTGTGTGTGTGTGTGTGTGTGGGAGGGGGGGGGGGGGGGTCGGTGGGAGGGAGGTAAAAGGAGTCTAGCAGCATGGAACTTAACAGTTATTGCGGTGAGTTGAGTTTAAAAGGATGGATGGAGTTTTCAATTTTTCGTATCCAGAATTTTTCCCTACAAACTCTATGCGTGTGGCTGTCTGAAAAAAAAAACAACTTTTTTATCACCATGCATTTCATGTTGGCCAGGGTGTGGTTGGGCAGGTTGAAATGTTGCGTGACTAGAGTCCCGATGTTGTTCTTGATGTGAGATCTATGCAGATAGAAACGTTTTTTTCTGAGTGCATTTTTTTGTTTCACCAATGTATTGAGAATTCTGACAGAGTCAAACATGATTGGTTTGACACACAATATGGTGTCTTAGAGAGTAAATGATTCTTTGGTCTGGTGGCTAATGAAATTGGTGGATTCCATGGCGTGCTCTCTACAATTAATACATTTGTTGGAACATTTCAAAAACCATTGGAGTCTTTAGCATTTAATTTGATGGGGAGGGCTGAGGGCATAAGCAAGATTTCGAGAGAATGGCTGTTTCTTTCCCCTAGGATGGGTGGGTGAAGTATGGCCTGTTTAAGTTTGTCTCTGGTGAAAACTGTTTGATATAATTCTTTAAACCATTGATGGAGAGGGGGGTTGCTAGGGTTATGAGTCACAATAACGGGTGTTCTAGGGTTGAACAGCTTAGGTTTGTAAGTAAGAGTATCATGTCTGGGTGTCTTTTATGCCTTTTCAAGACCAGTGCGTACAGTTGGGGTTTGTAGTCTCTTAGTCTGAGAAATTCGAACATCTGCTCTGAGCAGGTAATGAAATCTTCAGGTTTAGAGCATATACGTCTGATTCTCCAGAACTGACTGTATGGTAAATTCCTTTTGCAGTGGGGGGGGGGGGGGGGGGGGGGGGGGGGGGGGGGGGAGGCTAGACCTGTAGTGTAAATAAGCATGTGCATCAGTGAGTTTAGTGTACAAAGCCATTCTCTAAGTATAATAATACGTCAAGGAAAGGAAATTGGTCAACAGAGGTATTGTGAGTGAATTTAATGGTGGGATGAACTGCATTGATATACGTCAGGAATGTTTGTAGGTCAGTCTGATTCCCTGTCCAGAGTAGCAGTATGTCGTCTATAAATCTTTTCCAGAAGTGCTGAGCAACAGGAATGGGGCTGTTAGAAAGACGTTCTGTTTCAAACATCCCCATAAACAGATTGGCCACAGAGGGAGCTATGGGAGTCCCCATGGCTGTCCCTGGTGATATATATAGTTTTCAAAAGCAAAGGTAAAGTAATCTTTTCCAAAACATGATTCATAATTTCTAGAAGTGTATCAGTGGGAGTCAGTGGGAGGTATGCTGGGATCAGCTTTTAGATTAAGATAATATTCAACTGTATTCTTTAGCTCATTCTAGGGTATGTTGGAATAAAGTCCCACTACGTCTATTGTTACCAAAATCAGGTTGGGAAAGGGTCCATATTTTAAATTCCATTCTTCGAGAGTGCTTAACAGATGAGTGGTGTCTTGGATGTAACTGGGGAGAGAAGCAACGATATCACGTAGGTAGTGGTCTACTAACGCTGAGAGTTTTTTCGTAGGGCCTCCCACCCCTGAAACAATAGGTCTACCTGGGGGCTGCTGTAAGAACTTGTGAATCTTGGGAAGGTGATAAAATAGAGGGGTGCGAACGGATTTCATATCACTGATTGCCCATGTAGAGGTGTTGGTATCGATTACACCTGTATCTAGTAATTTATTGACAAAATAATTGGAAGTTTTCGCTACCTGGATGGTAGGATCTTTGTCTACTAAACAATAATGGTCAGCATTATTTAAAAGTCTATAAGTTTCATTTATATAGTCATCTGTATTTTGCACAACGACTGTCCCACCCTTGTCTGCCATACTTATATGGATAGTCTATTCATCACAAGTTGGCGGAGTTCTTTGACTGCTAAACGTTCACTAAAAGCCAGATTTTCAAATTTTGGTTTGAGTATTTTGAAGTTTTCAACGCAGCTAAGTACAGTATCACAAAAAAAAAATGTCCAGTTCTTTTTCCCTCCTTTGGGTAGCAAGAATCCTGCAGGCTTGTAGAATTTTCGGAAGGGGTTCAGAGTCTGAAGGGGCGTCCAGGTCATAGAAAAGTTCTTCAAGCGAAGTTTTCTGCAGCCTTCAGCCATGTCGTCACACACAGTTGTCCGTGGCCCAGGAATCGAGGGGTGGGGCAGAATTTCGGACCCAAGGACAGGACACACTCATCTGTTCATCCATCAGCTTTTCATTGGAAAGGTTAAAGACTACTAAACTTCTGTCTATCATTTTGTTATCATCAGACACTACCTTGTAGTTTCTCTTGAACCTTCTTGCTCCACGTGGCCACGTGTGTTAATCCTTTAAATATGAGTCACAGGAGAATCTACTAGTTTGGATTACTAGCGTGCAGCAAGGTTTCTAGTTTTCAATGTTTTTTTTCTTGAAGTAGAATTTCCTTTTGGCGCAGTACAGATGGTATTTGAATCGAAGAATTCCTTCGAAGGTAAAAAAAATCATATTCTTTAAAAAGGTGGTAAAAAATGTCGTCAACCGATGATCTTTCTTTGTTGACAAGTGTCTTGTAACTGTCCCTACATGCCCTTACAATGTCCACACTGGCAGCAGATAAAATACTATTAATTGAAGCGTGTAGGAAAGGCACTTTGGGCAAAGCATCATGGCCGAAATTGAGTCTCATACCTTTTGGTGTTACATGATGGTTCAGACAAGAAGTAAGGAAATGCACATGTGACTCGTACCTCACCAGTCTGTCTGTCAACACTTCTAGTGATGAGCACCTTGCAGTCAAGGGCTGTCTCCATTGTGCTGGATCCAGTGAAGGATGCGGAGAAGATCAGCAATAAACTTGAAGCGAACAGCACAACAGGAGACACACGATGGACGATGTTATTTCTTGTCTGGATCGTTGCCCGATTCTTTGAGGTTTTCATAATAGTTTAAAACAGAGAGTTTAAAAACCACAACAGACAAGATAAAAAGCTTTCCAAAGTTTCGGTTTTCATGGCTTCCTCAGTGGTGAGTTGACTGGCAGGCAAGTCACACGACATTTATACATTCATAAAAAGAAAGTGAATAAATTCACTATCTTAAAACAAGAAGCTAAAAAGGATTTCACGTGCCAGGGAAATCTTTCAAATGGAAGGGCAGCAAAGGGACGCTGTAGTATGAGGAAGTGGGGCTGAGTGAGTGTGTGTAAAAACGTGCGCGCGTCACGCGCATGTGGGTGTGTGTGCGTGTATGTGTTAGTGTGAGTGAGTGTGAGTGAGTTTGTGTGTGTGAGTGTATGTGTGTGTGTGTGTGTCAAGACGTTGGATATCCATGCATGCACGCACATACACACACGAACATGACGTCTTTCCTCCGCACACAACTGCATCCACTCCATACACATAAGGCGCAAACAAAGGTCAATTTTGATTCATCCCCTCCTTAATCATTTAAAATCCATGGGTTTTTTTTACTCTGGCATCAATCAAAGCTTATATATTTTCATAATCTGTAATCCTTTCAGCTGGTGCAACCAATCAAACACGCTTCTTCTGCGCACAATACTGATTTTGCAGGTTTACTCACTGCAAGTGTCCACACACACTCTCTGTGTGTGTCCGAACTGGCTTACTCTGTGCAGGATCCCATACTGCCCATTACATATCACAACTACTGGTCGGCGACAAACTTTTGCCCAACCTGGATCTTCCCGCGGATCGGAACATGGCCCGGGAACGCGCGCAGCCCCCCCGGCCATCCACCTTAGTGCCCGATCTCCAGTTTCTTCTTTCCTCTACCGCACGGGGAGTCGGCCCAGCTATAACAAACCAGATAAACACGAGTTCAAAACACTGCCAGCCAGTTAGCAGTCATGTTACACTTTAACATTTTTTAACTCTTCAATTTTTCAAACATAGTTTCGGTTCCGACAATAAACCGTTGAAAACAAAATGGAGAATCATCTAGATTCTCACAATATAAAATTAGATACTTACGGCTTGAGTACCGGGTCAATCAACTACAATTCACATACTTCTGTATGTGTTAGGCCTCTGCCTTTATCAGTGGGCACAGTCCGCCTCTTCTTCATCTAAATCATCTGTTCCATTCTCAGAGTGCGCACCGATACAGGTCAACGCCTGTTTATATTCAAATCGCGTGAACAGTGTTAAAAATTTCACTCAAACCCTGGGCCACGTTCAGTCAATACGCTCCCTTGTGTCACACGACTAACCTATAGTGTAACGCACGAATCAATAATCTTTTTGTTAATCTGTACTGTCTCATGTAATCGCGTAGCATACGAAATATCGCTCTGCATTACATGACACTCCCCTTCCCGGGGTAAGATTTTTCCACCGGAGAAATCTTGCAAAAGGATACCCCACAGAGGAACCCAAACCAGAAGTACTATATATACATATCAAATGCACAAAGTATATTCATCAAAGGAATCAACACTTTTTATCCATGGATCACCTCAATATCTCCAAAATACATAATCCACATCTTAAGCACAACACTTGTATGATCCATACACTTCCTGCCGAACCCAACAGAATATGCAAGATGAAACCATTAAGAACTGCACTATATGCATAGATGAAACAGTAAGCACCCACACAAAGATATCAAAATATGCAATGATCTTTCAAAAGACAACCTCAAGAAATCCATCGTGTATCAATAGCATGAGACACACGTTACAATCACCAATCATGGTTCAAAATTATCTACATGACCATGAACATGCACAGCAGCCAATCTGCAATGGTCATTTACAATGACACTACACCAAATCATTTTCACCCATGAACGCAAGTAAGAGAAATACAGACAATTTGACCACAAAATGATACAGCAATAATGTATATACACAATTCTTAGACTTGTATCTTGTGTAGACCATACTCACTCAAACTTGTAGCTAACTGTAGCTTACAAGACAGGAATGAATAAGCAATGATCAATCACAAATACAAAATACAGCATCAGCAGACCATAAAAACACATGGTATAGCACTACTCCCTGGACAACAAATCTGCGAAAATATTAGATGTCCCAGAGATAGGCTCAACAGTGAAACAGTACTCTTGAATGCTTAATGCCCATCTTAACAGGCGATTATTTTTTTGATTTTGACGCTTTCAAAAATGTCAACGGTCTGTGGTCAGTTTGCAAAACAAAAGGTCTCCCTGATAAAAACCTAGCAAACTTGTCCAGTCCCCAGACCAAAGCAAGACACACTCCCTTTCAATAGTCGAGTATCTCTCTTGCACCACAGAAAACTTTTTGCTAGCGTATTGCACTGGATGTAAAAGTCCTGACTTTTCCTGTAGCAAACATGCACCCATGCCCTTACTGCTAGCATCTGTACGTAAGACAAAATCTTCATCCAAGTTAGGAAGAAGTAACACAGGAAATGAATTGAGTACAGCTTGAACCTTCTCCAAACTTTTCTGACACTCATCAGACCACTCAATCTGACGCTTCTTATATCTCCCTTAGTCAGTTCAGTCAAAGGTGCAGTAAGACTAGCAAATGAGGAACATATCTGCGATAGTAGGACAAAAGACCCAACAAAGAGCGAACCTGCTTCTTCGTAGTTGGCTTACCCACAGACAAAATCTTTTGCACTTTCTTGACTTCCGGACGAACATGACCAACGGAAATCATATGTCCCAAAAACTCCAACTCCTGAAAACCAGCCAGCACTTTTGACGGACGAGCTGTCAACCCAAACAACCTGAGACGGGTCAAAAGCATGCGTAAGTAGTCCAACAACTGCTGCCAAAGACGAGCTGCAAGAAGAATGTCATCAAAAAAACTACCCACCAGACACGGACTGGAGAACTGTCCAGTGATTATAGACGTTTCCTCCCCACGATCCAACCTATCTGACTCTCTCTGCATGATCTCCCCTTTGCCCAAGTCAACGGGTAATTTTAACGCCGTGACCCTCACCCGGCCCTCCGTAGTTCGCGTCCTCCCCCCCCCGTGTGGCTCTCCCTGTCCGCCTGCCTGGTGTCTCTGTCAAGACCTCCGCCCCCTCTCCCCCCCCCCCCCTCCTCCCTGGCCTGCTTTTGCTGTTGTCACACCTGACACCACACTTGCACTCCCGGCCCCAGCCACCCCACCGTTTCCCCACACCAATCGCCCCCCCGTGATGCTGCGGGCATCCGTCAACACTGCACCTGCACCAAGCCTGGCCCGAGTGACTCAAGGTCCTGCCTTACTCACGAGATCCTTCGTCTGGTGCATCCCCTACACACCTCCCCTTTCACATCGGCTGCCTATAAAGACGCTGGTTCTACACATACATTCCCACT
>JADBJO010022168.1:20000-22500 GCA_016801955.1 Conus betulinus | reverse complement strand
GAAAATGAAAAAAAGAAACATACATAGGGATCACTGAAAAATCACTTCAAAACCAGATATGCAAACCATAAACAGTCATTCAACAAAGTAAAATACAAAAACCAAACAGAACTGAGCAAATATATTTGGAGACTTAAAGACAAAAAAATAAACTATAACATATCCTGGAAAATCATAAAAGGGCATCACCATACAATAACATTTCAAAAAGATGCAAACCTATGTTCAACAGAAAAATGGTTAATACTATGCAAACCATACTTAGCAACCCTAAATACTAAAGTAGAAATAGTAAAAAACTGCAGGCACAAATGGAAATCGTTGTCAGCAAACGCACCCTGAACTGTAAACAACCTGAAAAACCGAACAACACGTGCAGCCAATGAGCACATTAAAAATTTTATTAGGAGTTTAGTAAGTAATTTCTGGATAGTATATATATATATCTATATATACTATATTATATATATATATCTATTTATATATATATATATATATAGTGTGTGAGGAGAGAGCGAGAGAGAGAGAGAGAGAGAGGAGGCGAGAGAGAGAGAGAGAGAGAGTGAGAGCTTTTCGCGCGCGCGCGCACAAACACAAAACACTACACACACACACACACACAACACACAACACACACACACAACACAGCTTCATGTAAGGTCCATGACCTCTTAGATCCACCCAGACTTAAACTGAATGGTTGTACAACAAAATTTACAAATGACATGAAAATACAGCTGGGCTTAAAAGGAGTATAAAATATGTAGAAACCACTACTAAGATGTGAACCGTTTAAAAAAAAAAAGAAGCACAAAACAAAACTTTACATCCCTGGATGAATGAAATTTTAAGTAAGTGCCTCATATAAGCATGTGGCAATGGCAACCTGACTAGGGGTCCGATTTTCAAACCACCTGTGAGAGATGCAGTGGGGTGATCTTTATTGGATGGCTACTTGGATATATATATTATATATATATATTCGTATATATAGATATATGATATATATATATTATATTTATTGTTTTTTTTTTTAATGTGCTGCTGCGTTCTATATTTGTGGGTCTAGATTCAAATAACGGGGATACACTTAAATTGAAGAATAACGCGCTCACATAACACACACACACACACACACACACACACACACAACACACCACAATCACACACACACACACACACACTAACTCAAATCCCTCACTCACTCACACACACACACACACAACACACACACACCAACACACACACACACACAACTTTCCGCGCGCGCGCGCCGCGCGCACAAACACAACCACAAGCGCACGCAACGCACACACACACACCACACACACACGACACACACACAAACAACACACACATACAAGCACGCGCCACAGCACGCACGCACCGCACGCAAGCACGCACCCACCGCACGCCCGCCCCCCGCACGCATGCACGCACGCAACGAACACATACCCGTATATTGAAAGCACACACACACAACACACACACACCACACACACACACACCACAACACACACAACACCACACAATTATCAATTTCTCTCTCCTCTCTCTCTCTCTCTCTCTCTCTCTTCTCTCTCTCTCTCTCTTTCTCGCGCACACCACACACCACACACACACACACACACCACACACACACCCACACACACACACACACAGACCTCACACACAACCTCACACACACGCACGCACCGCAACGCACACACACCACACACAACACACACTCACACCACACACACACACACACACCACACACACAAACTCTCACACACAACTCACACACACGTACGCACGCACGCACGCACGGCACGCACGACACGCACAGACACACACACTCTCTCTCTCCTCTCACACACCACACACACACAACAACACACACACACACACACACACAAACACACACACACTCACCACACACAAGAACACACACACAACACACACACACACACACACACGCACGCACGCACGCACGCACGCACACACACAACACAACACACACAAACATACGCGCACGGTACACACACACACCACACACACACACACACCCACACACACACACACACACGAGCGTTCTTGGAGGCTGAATCCTACACACGTATAGCACCCCCAACACTCACTTCAGCCACCGCCAAACCCACCCACCTTTCACTCTCCCTTGATTTAATGGCTACACCTGCTATCAAAACCAGAAGGTCTGCACGGTCCCACGTTCCAAGTTAATAACGCCAGGAAGGGCGGAGCCCCAACAGCTGCTGATCCGGAATTCGTGTGGCTTCCAAGATGGCTTGGGTGGCAACGTGGGCCACCAGTGGGGGGATAGCGAGAGAAGGCAAAGGATGGGGAGCTGTACTTAGACTAGTCGTTCCGACCTTCTATCACGTCTTCTCTCTTGTTTTCATTCAGTCGGCAGCACGTAAGGTTAGCCATTGAGCGATTCCTCAGAAGTTTTAAAGGAAAAGTTTTTCCCGTTTGTTCAAGCCGGAAGCGGCCACGGGAA
>JADBJO010022168.1:0-2500 GCA_016801955.1 Conus betulinus | reverse complement strand
TGTTCTGCAAGCTACTCAACCCAACTTGAATAGTAATATATTATATTAATAAAATAATTCAACTGTTAATCTCCTTTTTTTCACGTGAACATTTCCAAACACCTTGAACGCCTTAATATTTGATTTGTATTGGATTTAACCGAACATTTCTACAAATTCTGAGTACTTTTATGACTACAGACAACCATGTGATAATTGATGTAGCTGTTCACGACACTGGGCTTTGAACGAAGACAACATTCAAATTATAATATTTTGTCCAGTATTGAAAGCTCTTACAAGATACCATTCCTCATCTAAAGTAATTTTGTTAAGTCCTTGAGCGTTCAAGTTAATCTTAATGATTTGAAACATGAAATGGACATAATGTATACACATATAGCAATGCATTTTAAATGAAATTCTAAAGATCAGAACGCTTGAGCAATATGAGTATCATCAACGTCCATACGCTAAGTACGTCACAATGTACCGTGATCCAACTGTCTATGGTCTTCCTGAATCAAACTTTTTTTAATGTGAAGTATTGAGTGTCTGACCAAGTGTAAGGTAGATTGATACGAATGCCTTTCCTCCTGCTGTATGTATACACATGGAACTTCTTCAACAATACCCTTGGTCAACCAGGGCACCCAGTATGTATACACATGGCACTTTTTCAACAATGCCCTTGGTCAGCCAGGGTACCCAGTATGTATACACATGGCACTTCTTCAACAATGCCCTTGGTCAGCCAGGGCACCCAGTATGTATACACATGGCACTTCTTCAACAATACCCTTGGCCAGCCAGGGCACCCAGTATGTATACACATGGCACTTCTTCAACAATACCCTTGGCCAGCCAGGGCACCCAGTATGTATACACATGGCACTTCTTCAACAATACCCTTGGCCAGCCAGGGCACCCAGTATGTATACACATGGCACTTCTTCAACAATACCCTTGGTCAGCCAGGGCACCCAGTATGTATACACATGGCACTTCTTCAACAATACCCTTGGTCAGCCAGGGTCTTCAGGTATTCCCATCCTCCTTTGTGACTAACATGTTTCGACTCAAGCATTTCCCCACAGCATCTACTTTCTTTAAAAAAAAAATCGATTCTGTCCCTCTCCACATGTTTTCCTGTCTCATTTTACACGCCCTCTAGTGGCATTACACTCACACTGCTCAGAGAGAGAGAGAGAGAGAGAGAGAGAGAGAGAGAGAGAGAGAGAGAGAGAGAGAGAGAGAGAGAGAATCCCGCTCAGACAGCCAGAGGTGTAATTGTGGCATCAACTTTCCCTGGACCCGCAGGGCAACCACAACATCCCCAACACACTAACACCGCAGCTGGAACCGAGAGACAAAGCCAGCAGACAAAAACGTCACACCCCGAGGGGAAATAAATCCTGCTGGTGTAACGCGTGTGTCGTCACTTGACATCTGGGTCAGGGGACTCAGAAATGGCTAACACTTCAAATTAATTTCTAGCCTTACAACAAAGACAAGCTCAGAGTCAGCTACTCGTGTGAAAACAGTCGTCTTCTATTTTCTTGAGGTAGAGAGAGAGAGAGAGAGAGAGAGAGAGAGAGAGAGAGAGAGAGAGAGAGAGAGAGAGAGAGAGAGAGAGAGAGAGAGAGAGAGAGAGAGAGAGTGTGTGTGTGTGTGTGTGTGTGTGTGTGTGTGTGTGTGTGTGTGTGTGTGTGTGTGTGTGTGTGTACGTGCGTGCGTGCGTACATGCGTGCGTGCGTGCGTGTGCACACTGTGTGATCTATTCATGTACCTATCATTATTGTTTTTATCCATGTGTATATGTATGTATCTATATATACGCAGGCATGTCTGTATGTATGTAATTGCATTTAGTTAGTCAGTTAGTTAGTTAGTTAGTTAGTTAGTTAGTTGGTTGGTTGGTTGTTGGTTGGTTGGTTGGTTGGTTGGTTAGTTAGTTAGTTAGTTAGTTACGTGTCCTTGTTTATTAATGTATTAACTCATTAGTTTATATATTTATTTATCCGATTGTTTCCACATTAATGACTGTGGTGTGTGGGGTGGGGGGTGGGGGGGGGGGGGGGGGGGGTGTGAGAGAGAGGATGAGAGAGCGAAAGCTAGCAGGGGGGGGTGGGGGGAGAAAGAAAGAAAGAAAGAAATCTGCATGAGATGGGGAAGAGTTACAATTTGTTGCAGTCAGTAGTAGTAGTAGTAGTAGTAGTTAGTGTAGTACGCAGTAGTAGTGAGTAGTAGTTGTGTGTTGTGGTTGTACTTCAGTTTTCCGTTTTCACATATGTGCTATTAGAAGAGAGCGCGAGAAGAGAGAAGAGGGAGAAGAGAGAGAGCGCGGGAGGAGAGAGGAGAAGAAGAGAGCAGCGAGAGAATTTCCGCTTGAACAACCAGGGGTATATTTAGTGTCCATTTCCCGGAGCACAATCTCACCCACGAACACTTCATTTGGAAGGAGAGAAAGCAGAAAGAAATCAACCAGTCGGCGTGGTTGGCATACCTCGTCTAGGAAAAC
>JADBJO010022167.1:0-28359 GCA_016801955.1 Conus betulinus | reverse complement strand
TTTTTTTTACCCTCGGCTACCTATCGCTGCAGGGAACTCGTCTGATCGGAATGGTACTTCACCATCTTCATTTCATCCTCGCTGTTTGGCAAAGATATAAAGTATTGAAACCACAGCAGGGGATGTAAGCGAGCAGTCCAGCTACAATGGTAGATTTCCCTGACTGCGCGCGCGGGATGCTTCTCTCCTTCCTTTGTCAATATTTAATGCAGTGCTTAATAATAGGCGTTATGTAAACTTAGTTCTCTTGTTCTCCATACAGTATTGTTCAGCATAACATTATATTATAGTCATTTTATATGATAGTTAATCACAAATAGATTGCAGAACTTTATTAAGCTGTCCGCATACCGTTATGAGTATATAATTGGACTAACACAATCAAATATCAGTCACCTTATAATCAGTGTTGACTAGGGCAACGAGAGCTAATGAAAAATCATACATCGTTGGGCAAAAAATTGTGTACTTGCGTGTATATAGTACATGACTTATATTAACAGCAAAAAAAAAACAAAAAACAACAAAAAAAACTGTTGTAACAGTATTTTACTTTTTTGTCTTAATAAGTTTGTATCAAATTTGTGTATGATGCCCATTTCAGTACAAATTTATCATATTGCATGGAGGTGTTGAATACATATTTGCCTATCTCATAAGCTTCTTTTAATCTCTTAAGAATAATTGAATCGTTGAATTCACTTTTCTTATTCTGCATTTATAAATACTATACTTAGCTAGTAATAAGATGTGCAGAAAACAGTTATCCGTTTTTGTTTTTGTTGTCATTTGAGAACAATGTGAGAACAGTGCTTCACCCCACTCGGCCATGGTCAGCCTGCATGGGTCTAACGATTAAAATGAAAATGTGTGTTTAAGGTGTGAAGGCCGTCTCAACATTGGCTTGTTTGTGTTCAATCATTAAAAATGTCGTCTGCTTACAGTGAAGGCCATCCCAGCAACACTCACACAAGATGGCGCCGCCAGTCCGGGCAGTGGTGGTGGGAGGTGTGGCTGTGGTTGTCATGGCGATGATGGTCAAAAGACTGTTCTTCCCTGACCCCCTGCCTCTGACTGACCACCTGGATGACCACTATGACTACATCATAGGTCAGTCTCTCTCTCTCTCTCACTCTCTCTCTCTCTCTCTCTCTCTCTCTCTCTCTGTCAGGCTCTCAATTCAGAGAAAGTCAGTTATAAGGATTAAAGCTCAAGGGCTGGCAATGTGGCCTACAGGTTAAAACTGACTTGTTAAACACATGGAAATTAGAAAGGAGGGAAAGATAGAAAGGATTTTTGTTTGTTTGTTTTTTTGTATAAAATGAATAGAAAATGTAATATATAACACGTATAAGATTGTAGAGAGGAGATGGAAAGGAACAAAAATGAAATAAAACAGGATTAGATTGAATGTGCTGCAAATTGGATACTGTGTGTTATTATGTACAAGTTTGATAAGTACTAGAGGTGAACAAAAATGAGTGTTGACCAGCTTCGCGTAGAGTGATATTATTTAGTACAAACCCTGTGTGTTCAACATATTGCAGTTAAATATGCATACTTATTGTGACGCGTGTATGTAAAGAAGAGTTTTTTTTTTTTTTTTTTTTTTTTTGAGAATCTGGGTCAATAGCTAACTTTAGAGCGATTAACAAAGGTCAAGGTCTTTTCTGCGTGGCCCGCTGCGTCTTCTCACGCGAGACGAGCGACGGTGTGCCGCTCTCGTGGCTCGCTTCAACCACACAGATCTAGTTGACCCACTACAGTTGTACGCTCGCTCGAAGGGACTCCGTCCCAAGTAGAAATATTATCATCACGCAAAAATGAATCCGATTATTGTTTTTGAGGTTTGAAACAGCTTTGATGGATGGAAGTTTCACTTGCTGTCGATGATAGTAGAGGTAAAATCCTGTCTGTCCTAACGTCACGTACTACATAATGAAGAAGACGAGTTAGTCCAATGTGGAACGTAACAACAAATATTAAGTAACATCACACGAGCAAACGGAAAATAGGAAATGTACTAACCTCTTTCAAGATGGCAGAGAAATCCAAATCAGATCATGTATGTGTATATATACAGAATTATATGTTGACATATTAGTTTGGTCGAAATGAACAGATGCTTTGATTAAACTGATACATGGTTGACACTGAAGTTAATAGAATATTATTGTTATATTTTGTCTTGCGTTTGTAGAATGGTTTATTTTGTGTTCTATAAAATTGAAACTGACGCTGCGAACTCTCTTGTGAATGGACCTTTGGCCCCACAATAAATGGCGCGGCGTTAACGCGTACCAGGCTGTTCTGATTGCTAACGATGCAAACATGTTTCTTACCGTGTTTCGTCTAAACCATTTGCCGTTCAGTGAACGGTTACAAAAGTAACGCTATGTATGGGTAAAAAAATAACTGAGGCAAATATAAACGAACATGGAAAACGAATTTGGAAAGTTATTGATAAAGCAGCACCGCCGCCAAGACGTAGACAAACGAATCACAAGACAATACGCGACGCGTTTCGACCTCTTAGACCTTCTTCAAGCAAGATACACAACCCTCATGACAACGAAAATCAACGTGCGGTCACTTATCTTCATTCAGTTCTGCGCAAGATAGGCTTTGAATGAACATTTTTTTTGTTGGTTATCATTAACGCCTATCATGCACCGAAGTGGATGAAGATAAGTGATCGCTCGTTCATTTTCGTTGTCCTGAGTGTTGTGCATCTTGCTTGGAAAAGATGTAAGAGATCGAAAAGCGTCGTGTTTTGTCTTGTGATTCGTTCGTCGACGGTTTTTTGGCGGTGCTTTATCAAAAACTTCACAGATTTGTTTAGATTTCCGCCTGCAGTCGCTTCACTTTGCAACTAGATCAAACGGAAAACGAAGTGTAAATACATGCAGGTTTGATGTGTAATACAAAATCAAACAAATGAACACTCGACAAAAATCCTTCGGACATTACAAACAACTGAATTTTTTTTTTTAATGCACAAAAACGATCCTTCTCTTATGGCGGTCACATTGACGCTGATTCAGGTGATGAGATAACTTGTCTCACGTTTCACCCTTTGTACCTGATACCGATCTCCAATCTCCCCTTCCCTACCCCCGCCCTCTCCCCTTCCCTGCACCACCACCACCCCCCCCCCCCCCCCACCCCCACCCCCAGTCTCTCTTTGTTGACATTTCTCAAGGTTGCATAGTGGAGTACCCTGGTGACATACTTCTCTTTCCTCACACAATGCTTCTCTCTCTCTCTCTCTCTCTCTCTCTCTCTCTCTTGATAGGTCTGTCTGTCTTTGTATCTGTCTCTCTTTCACACACCCTATGTCCCCAATTCATTCTTACCTGACATTCAGTTTCGTCCTAGCGTATTGTAAGGGATTTAGCACATGTTCACGATTTTTATGTATTTATTTTTCGTTTTTTTTTTTTTTTTCTTTTTTTTTTTTTTTTTTTTTTGCTCTGATGTGTTCTCACGTTGACCTGAATTGAGGTCAGGACGGGTGTTTTTGATTGTGTGTTTACTTATGATCATTGCTCACGCGTAGCTATATATGCATGCACACATCATGTCAGCCACAATGACTTCCTATCTAAGTGTCATTGCTTTGTCCTCTTCTCAGCAAGCCGAACCGTTCGCTGTATCAGTGAAGTTTCCGCCATGAATAAAATATTCTGTTTTGTTGCGAAAGGCTTTTGCAGATGCACATTCACAAAGAAATGCTCACTTCAATCTGTTTTATCCCTAGATGCCGACCATCCATGGTCTACTGATACTGGTGTTTTGCACCAAACAGTTGTTGTACAAGCCCTGATTCAAATGCACAGAAAGGCGCGCGCGCGCGCGCACACACACACACACACACACACACACACACACACACACACACTTTCTCATGAATGTTAAACAAAACACTTTATAATGAGTGTCACACACCAACACTTTATCATTGAGTGTCACACACCAATACTTTGTCATTGAGTGTCACACACCAACACCTTGGACACTTTGACATGAGTGTCACACCAACACTTTTCATTGAGTGTCACATACCAACACTTTGTAATGAGTGTCACACACCACACTTTGTCATGAGTGTCACACACTTGTCATGAGTGTCACACACCAACACTTTGTCTTGAGTGTCACCCACAAACACTTTTTGGGATTGAGTGTCACACACACCAACACTTTGTCATTGAATGTCACACACCAAGACTTTGCCATAAGTGCCAAACACCAACACTTTGTCATTGAGTGTCACACACCAACACTTTGCCATGAGTGTCACTCACCAACACTTTGTCATTGAGTGTCACACACACCAACACTTTATAATGAGTGTCACACACCAACACTTTGTCATTGAGTGTCAAACACCAACACTTTCTCATTGAATGTCACACACCAATACTTTGTAATGAGTGTCACACACCAACACTTTGTCATTGAGTGTCACACACCAACACTTTGTCATGAGTGTCACACACCAACACTTTGTCATGAGTGTCACACATCAACACCTTGTCATGAGTGTCACACACCAACACTGTGTCATTGAGTGTCACACACCAACACTTTGCCATGACTGTCACACACCAAAACTTCGTCATGAAAGTCACACACCAACACCTTGTCAAGAGTGTCACACACCAACACTTTGTCACTGAGTGTCACACACCAACACTTTGTCATGAGTGTCATACACGAACACTTTGTCATGAGTGTCATACACGAACACTTTGTCATGAGTGTCATACACGAACACTTTGTAATGAGTGCCACACACCAACACTTTGTCATGAGTGCCACACACCAACACTTTGTTATGAGTGTCATACACGAACACTTTGTTATGAGTGCCACACACCAACACTTTGTAATGAGTGCCACACACCAACACTTTGTTATGAATGTCACACACCAACACTTTGTCCTTGAGCGTCACACACCAACACTTTGTCATAAGTGTCACACACCAACACTTTGTCATTGAGTGTCACACACCCAACACTTTGTAATGAATGTCACACACCAACACTTTGTTATGAGTGTCACACACCAACACCTTGTCATGAGTGCCACACACCAACACTTTGTAATGAATGTCACACACCAACACTTTGTCATTGAGTGTCACACACCAACACTTTGTAATGAATGTCACACACCAACACTTTGTAATGAATGTCACACACCACACACTTTGTTATGAGTGCCACACACACCAACACTTTGTCATTGAGTGTCACACACCAACACTTTGTAATGAATGTCACACACCAACACTTTGTTATGAGTGCCACACACCACACTTTGTTATGAGTGCCACACACCAACACTTTGCTATGAGTGCCACACACCAACACTTTGCTATAAGTGTTATACACCAACACTTTGTAATGAGTGTCACACACCAAAACATTGTCATTGTCACACACTAAAAACTTTGTCATGAGTGTCACGCACCAACACTTTGTCATTGAGTGTCACGCACCGACACTTTGTCATTGAGTGTCGCACACCAACGCTTTGCCATGAGTGTCACTCACCAACAGTTTGCCATGAGTGTCACACACCAACACCTTGTCATGAGTGTCACACACCAACACCTTGTCACTGAGTGTCACACACCAACACCTTGTCACTGAGTGTCACACACCAAACACCTTGTCATGAGTGTCACACACCAACACCTTGTCATGAGTGTCACACACCAACACTTTGTAATGAGTGTCGCACACCAACACTTTGTAATGAGTGTCGCACACCAACACTTTGTAATGAGTGTCACACACCAACACTTTGTCATGAGTGTCACACACCAACACTTTGTTATTGATTGTTACACACCAATACTTTGTAATGAGTGTCACACACCAACACGTTTTCATTGAGTATCACACACGAACACTTCGTCATGAGTGTCACACACCAACACTTTGTAATGAGTGTCACACATCAACACCTTGTCATGAGTGTCACACACCAACACTTTGTAATGCGTGTCACATACCAACACATTGTCGCTGAGTGTCACACACCAACACTTTGTCATTGAGTGTCACACATCAACATTTTGTCATTGAGTGTCACACACCAACGCTTTGTCATTGAGTGTCACACACCAACGCTTTGTCATTGTCACACACCAACACTTTGTAATGATTGACACACCAACACTTTGTCATGAATGTCACAGAATAACACTTTGTAATGAGTGTGACATACCAACACTTTGTCATCGAGTGTCACACACCAATTCTTTGTCATTGAGTGTCACTCACCAACACTTTGTCATTGAGTGTGAAACACCAACACTTTGTCATGAGTGTCTTACACCAACACTTTGTCACTGAGTGTCACACACCAACACTTTGTCATGAGTGTCACACACCAACACTTTGTCATGAGTGTCACACACCAACACCTTGTCATGAGTGTCACACACCAACACTTTGTAATGAGTGTCACACACCAGCACGTTGTCATGAGTGTCACACACAACAACACTGTGTCATTGAGTGTCACACACCAACACTTTGCCATGAATGTCACACACCAACACTTTGTCATGAATGTCACACACCAACACTGTGTCATTGAGTGTCACACACCAACGCTTTTGCCATGAATGTCACACACCAACACTTTGTCATGAATGTCACACACCAACACTTGTAATGAGTGTCACACACCAACACTTTGTCATGAGTGTCACACACCAACATTTTATAATGAATGCACACACCAACACTTTGTCGTGAGTCACACACACCAACACTTTGTCATGGGTGTCACACACCAACACTTTGTCATTAAGTGTCACACACCAACACTTTGTCATGATGAGTGTCACACCAACACTTTGTCATTGAGTGTCACACACCATCACTTTGTCATTGAGTGTCACACACCAACACTTTGTCATGAGTGTCACACACCAACACTTTGTCATTGAGTGTCACACACCAACACTTTGTAATGAGTGTCACACACCAACACTTGGCCATGAGTGTCAAGAGGGGGGATTACTGCATCATTCCCGTGTGAAGTTTTGGATGAAGGAGTACATTTTCTTCATAATTTTTACGTATATTGATGGACGAAGACATTGTCCTCTCACGACAGTTATTACACAATTGAATTATCAGCTTCAGAACAATTATCCATTACAGCTTAGAACAGAACGGTTTTTTTTTTAGTCAGGAACTTCCATACAAAGTCAAACTATTTCCAGTCTATGTATATGGATATGAAGGCACGACAGTACATGGTAAATAAGTGTCTTTTTACACTTTCCTTTTTTTTAACATATTTGTTGCTGTTTACTTTTATTACTTATTCATTTATTTATTCATCTATTTATTTGATTATTAAAAATTTTGGTCATAAATTACCATGATCATTTTGCTGAGTTTACTACCATTGAGTCAGACTAAGATAAGTAGTTTGAACTCCCTCTTTCTCTCTCTCTCTCTCTCTCTCTCTCTCTCTCTCTCTCTCTCTCTCACACACACACACACACACACACACATACACGCACGCACACACACACACACACACACACACACACACACACACACACACACACACACTTTTTTATCGCCATCTTCCTTACCCAGTGGGGGCGGGGTCAGCGGGCTGCGTGCTGGCCAATCGGCTGTCAGAAGACCCAGACTCGCGCGTGCTGCTGCTGCTGGAGGCGGGAGGGGATGACAGGGGGTGTCTTCTATCTCCATCCCCATGTACGCATTTGAAAACTTCGCCAGCCCTCAGTACAACTGGATGTACTTCACCCAGCCCCAGACTCACAGCTCCTTAAGCTACAAGGAACAGGTGAGAAAAAACACACCAGAGACAAACACCCACAGAAAAACATAGCCATATTTCAAATTTAAAGATGGTTAGTGCAAAATGAATAAAGTAAATAGATGAATAAACAAATAAATAGCCACTGACTAAGTTGCTAAGTAAATAGATAGGTAATGAATGATAGATAAATGAATAAATGAATAACTAAGTAAATGAATTAATAAATGAATAAATGATAAATAGATAAATAAATGAATGCATGAATAAATAGATAAATAGACAGAAAAACAAATAAACAAATAATAATCAACCTCAGTCGTCTCACTCTTACAGACTGCCCTGTATTCAAAGGGAAGATGACACGAAAAGGTTGTTTTATTTCTTCGGTGAGTGCTCAAATGGTTTAAATTTCCCCACCCACAGTGGGACCAACAAGCGACTTTTTTTTCCCCATTCTATGAACACCACAGAAGTGACGCAGTATCAGCACAGTGTCTCCTCTGGTGAGTTTCCTGGTGATGACTGGATGTTCACTGCACCTGTGGATTGCAGTGCAGAGCAGTGAGAGGTCTCCGGGCGCAGCTGTGTATGGAGATCTGGAATGGACGACATGATGGTAATGCTAGAGGACGACGTGACGGTAATGCTAGAGGACGACGTGACAGTAATGCCAGAGGACGACGTGACAGTAATGCCAGAGGACGACGTGACAGTAATGCCAGAGGACGACGTGACAGTAATGCCAGAGGACGACGTGACAGTAATGCCAGAGACACAGTAATGTCAGAGGACGACGTGACAGTAATGCCAGAGGACGACGTGACAGTAATGCCAGAGGACGACGTGACGTGACAGTAATGTACAGTAGGACGACGACGTGACAGTAATGCCAGAGGACGACGTGACAGTAATGCCAGAGGACGACGTGACAGTAATGACAGAGAGGACGACGTGACAGTAATGTCAGAGGACGACGTGACAGTAATGTCAGAGGACGACGTGACAGTAATGGACAGAGGACGACGTGACAGTAATGCCAGAGGACGACGTGACAGTAATGACAGAGGACGACGTGACAGTAATGACAGAGGACGACGTGACGGTAATGCCAGAGGACGACGTGACGGTAATGGCAGAGGACGACGTGACGGTAATGACAGAGGACGACGTGACGGTAATGGCAGAGGACGACGTGACAGTAATGGCAGAGGACGACGTGACAGTAATGCCAGAGGACGACGTGACAGTAATGACAGAGGACGACGTGACAGTAATGGCAGAGGACAACATGACAGTAATGTCAGAGGACGACGTGAGATGACAGTAATGGCAGAGGACGACGTGACAGTAATGGCAGAGGACAACGTGACAGTAATGCCAGAGGACGACGTGAGATGACAGTAATGGCAGAGGACGACGTGACAGTAATGGCAGAGACGACGTGACAGTAATGCCAGAGGACGACGTGAGATGACAGTAATGCCAGAGGACGACGTGACAGTAATGCCAGAGGACGACGTGACGTGACAGTAATGGCAGAGGACGACGTGACATGACAGTAATGGCAGAGGACGACGTGACATGACAGTAATGCCAGAGGACGACGTGAGATGACAGTAATGGCAGAGGACGACGTGACATGACAGTAATGGCAGAGGACGACGTGAGATGACAGTAATGCCAGAGGACGACGTGACATGACAGTAATGGCAGAGGACGACGTGACAGTGATGCCAGAGGACAACATGACAGTAATGGCAGAGGGAGTGTGCAGAAGATCAGGAAGAACACACAAAGCTGACAGGAGGGAGTGACAGTCGTTGGTCTATTGATGTATCTTTTTGATGCCAGCAGCTGTGCTAACTCACAGCCCTATCCTGGGATTTAGTTAGCAAGATTGCTTAAAAACTACTGAACTTCTTTTGGCAAAACTTGATGAAACGATGGCATGTGTTCCCTTTAAGAACTGTTTGAACTGTGATGTGGATTCGTGAGGTGGATTTGTAGCAAACTTGTGTCTAGGGTGCTCTCAGTCTCATTACTCAAAAACTAATCAGCCCATTTCAACGAATTTTATATCAAAATGTGATATGGCCCACAAACGAACTCATTAGGGTTTTTGCGGATCCGTTTTGCGAATCCGGATCTAAAGGTAAATCCATGATATGTTCAGTCATGGCAGTAGTCTGTGGTGTTCTAAGTGCCCTTGTAGATGCACATACAACAATGGGGCAGGTAATCTATAAAGATGATACCTATAGAGTCTGTACAAATCTTCGTAGTATGTATGTGGAATGCTCTTGTAAATGCTCAAATATTAGTAGGTCAGACAATATGCATGACAGGGACACCTCAATCAGTCTGTTTAGATCTTCAGGATTTGTGTTATATTCTGTGTGAAAAAATATATAGTGTCAGTGGTGTGTGTGTGTGTGTGTGTGTGTGTGTGTGTGTGTGTGTGTGTGTGTGTGTGTGTTGGTTTTTCATCGACATACATCACAGCATTGTGTGTGTTGATCAGAAATCCTTCTGTTGTGTCAGTGACAGTATTGATCACAGCACTGTGTATGTTGATCAGAAATCCTACTGTTGTGTCAGTGACAGTATTGATCACAGCATTGTGTGTGTTGATCAGAAATCCTTCTGTTGTATCAGTGACAGTATGATCACAGCACTGTGTGTGTTGATCAGAAATCCTACTGTTGTGTCAGTGACAGTATTGATCACAGCGCTGTGTGTGTTGATCAGAAATCCTACTGTTGTGTCAGTGACAGTATTGATCACAGCACTGTATGTGTTGATCAGAAATCCTACTGTTGTGTCAGTGACAGTATTGATCACAGCACTGTGTGTGTTGATCAGAAATCCTACTGTTGTGTCAGTGACAGTATTGATCACAGCACTGTGTGTGTTGATCAGAAATGCTACTGTTGTATCAGTGACAGTATTGATCACAGCACTGTGTGTGTTGATCAGAAATGCTACTGTTGTGTCAGTGACAGTATTGATCACAGCACTGTATGTGTTGATCAGAAATCCTACTGTTGTGCCAGTGACAGTATTGATCACAGCACTGTATGTGTTGATCAGAAATCCTACTGTTGTGTCAGTGACAGTATTGACCACAGCACTGTGTGTGTTGATCAGAAATCCTACTGTTGTGTCAGTGACAGTATTGATGACAGCACTGTGTGTGTTGATCAGAAATCCTACTGGCCTCGAGGCAAAGTGCTGGGGGGCTCCTCCAGTCTCAACGCCATGGTGTATATCCGTGGCAGTCGCCATGACTACGATAACTGGGTCAAGCTCGGTGCCAAAGGCTGGAGCTACAAGGAAGTACTGCCCTACTTTCTGAAGTCAGAGGATATGCGGGACCCTGAACTCCAAAAATCAGGTTGGTGTTTGAGGAAGCTTGAAGAAGTAGTTAAGATTTGCATCCATCTTTTTGCGATCACTAAAAAAATCAAAACGAATTTGATGTCAGACTCCACTGGTATGATTTTTGTAAAACACAGGTTTTATCCTTTCTTGATTCTAAAAACACAGGCAACAGATTTTGTTTTTTACGTTCTTGTTGCACCTGAGAGTCGGCTTGCGAATGCAGTATTATGCAAATTGCTGTGTCCGTGTCAACATGGATTTGAGTGATATTTTTGGCCATTGGTCACAGTCCGTTTAGTTTTGAAATTTTGTAAAGAAACAAATGCTATACCTGTTACATGTTCAGGTATGATAGGCCGACTGTTCAATGACTTACTGCAATCTGGACCTGATAAATAGAACAAAGGTGTGTTACTAGACCACCGTTTAAGTGAGAGGAATTCACGACAGTACAGAAACAATGCGACTTGCCCCTGGAGTCTGCTAGAGGCAGGGAAACCACAAGTGATGAACAAAATCAGAGAGAGAGAGAGAGAGAGAGGGAGACGTGTCTTGTCCTGATGGAAAGAGGGGTGGTTTAGCTAATCTGGATGGATGGTGGGATGTCATGGATTGTTGGGGGTTAAGAGAGAAATGGCTGAGCTAGATGTGAGGGAGAGCGGGATGGCTTTGCTTGTTGGAATGTGCAAAGGTATGGCTTAGCTTGTCGGGATACGGGCAGATTGGCTTAGCTTGTTTAGAGAAAGAGTGAGGTGGTTTTGCTTTTGGATGGGTCAGCTTACTGGGTGCAGAGAAGAATTGTTTAGGTTATTAGAGGTGTGCACAGGGGCTGATTTGGCTTGTTGTGAGAAAGATTGGGATGACCTAGTATTTTTGGACAAAGAGAAGGGTAGCTTAGCTTGTTAGAATGGAACGAGAGGGGGAGGGGGGGGGGCTTAGCTTGTTAAAAGGGAGAGTAATTTCTGTTCAGAACGTTTTTTTTTCCTTTATCTGTAGTGAAGAAATATTCATTTAAAAAATGCTTCCTCACGGGAATGATTATTTAATGACAGGTTTTGAAAGTTGTCTCCCATTTTCGGGTTTGAATTTGCCATGAAAACATGCCTTTAGATTCTTTACCTGGAATATTTGATTATCTTTTCGTCCCAGAGTACCACAGGACAGGAGGGCCCCTGAAAGTGGAGGTACCACGAACAGATGAACTGACGGAACAGCTGTGGAAAGCGGGACAGGAGCTAGGGTATCCCCTGGTGGATTCCAATGGAGCCTCCATGACAGGTAGGGAGCTGGTCTGGGTTCTGCTGTCACGTGTCCCAATTGTTTCAATCAGTGCTGGTATAACCATGGATTCTTTTTCTTACTGTTGCCATCCGTTATGACTTTGTTCTATTCTGTCCATGCCTTACCGTTCATTTGTGTCATTGCGGCCACGAGTTGTTGGTACAACCATTGATTTATTTCGCATTGTTGCCATCTGTTATTACTTTGTTCTGTTTTACCCTTGGATTACTGTCCATTTGTCTCACTCTGTCCATGTCATCATGATGATGTTTATTCACAGGAATTGTGAAGACCCAGGTCACCCAAGGGTCAGGGGTCCGCTATAGCACATCTAGAGCCTTTCTCCATCCTGTGTTACACAGACCTAACCTGCACGTCGTCGTCAACGCCCATGTCACAAAGGTTGGAGAGAGAGACAGAGAGAGAGAGAGAGAGAGAGACTGGGAGATGGGGGTGTAGGGTGGAGAATGAGAGAGAGAGAGAGAGAGAGAGAGAGAGAGAGAGAGAGGAGAGAGAGGACACCTAAAACGAAACACAAAAACATAAAAATGTATTTAAAAAACATCAAAAACGAGCAAACAAAACCAACCAAACAACAAACGAACAGATTGAAAATTCATTCTTTTCTTCTACCCCTCCCATTCCTTTTTCAAAAGGTGCCTTTTGGTCCAGTGGTTAGAGCTTTTGGGATAGGGAGCTGGCAGTCGTGAATTCAAACGATTCGTGAGGCGGTCGGATTTTCATTTAATCTCCGAGTAGACTGATGCCTGATGCAGTTCAGGGATGGAGAAGTAAAGTGATGCAGTTCAGGAATGGAGGAGTAAAGTGATACCTGATGCAGTTCAGGGATGGAGGAGTAGAGTGATGCAGTTCAGGGATGGAGGAGTAAAGTGATACCTGATGCAGTTCAGGGATGGAGGAGTAGAGTGATGCAGTTCAGGGATGGAGGAGTAGAGTGATGCAGTTCAGGGATGGAGGAGTAGAGTGATACCTGATGCAGTTCAGGGATGGAGGAGTAAAGTGATGCTGTTCAGGGATGGAGGAGTATAGTGATGCAGTTCAGGGATGGAGGAGTAAAGTGATGCAGTTCAGGGATGGAGGAGTAGAGTGATGCAGTTCAGGGATGGAGGAGTAAAGTGATGCAGTTCAGGGATGGAGGAGTAAAATGATACCTGATGCAGTTCAGGGATGAGGAGTAAAGTGATGCAGTTCAGGGATGGAGGAGATAAGTGATGCAGTTCAGGGATGGAGGAGTAGAGTGATACCTGATGCAGTTCAGGGATGGAGGAGTAGAGTGATACCTGATGCAGTTCAGGGATGGAGGAGTAAAGTGATGCAGTTCAGGGGTGGAGGAGTAGAGTGATGCAGTTCAGGGATGGAGGAGTAGAGTGATACCTGATGCAGTTCAGGGATGGAGGAGTAAAGTGATGCAGTTCAGGGATGGAGGAGTAAAGTGATGCAGTTCAGGGATGGAGGAGTAAAGTGATGCAGTTCAGGGATGGAGGAGTAAAGTGATGCAGTTCAGGGATGGAGGAGAGTAGAGTGATGCAGTTCAGGGATGGAGGAGTAAAGTGATGCAGTTCAGGGATGGAGGAGTAAAATGATACCTGATGCAGTTCAGGGATGGAGGAGTAAAGTGATGCAGTTCAGGGATGGAGGAGATAAGTGATGCAGTTCAGGGATGGAGGAGTAGAGTGATACCTGATGCAGTTCAGGGATGGAGGAGTAGAGTGATACCTGATGCAGTTCAGGGATGGAGGAGTAAAGTGATGCAGTTCAGGGGTGGAGGAGTAGAGTGATGCAGTTCAGGGATGGAGGAGTGATAGTGATACCTGATGCAGTTCAGGGATGGAGGAGTAAAGTGATGCAGTTCAGGGATGGAGGAGTAAAGTGATGCAGTTCAGGGATGGAGGAGTAAAGTGATGCAGTTCAGGGATGGAGGAGTAAAGTGATGCAGTTCAGGGATGGAGGAGTAGAGTGATGCAGTTCAGGGATGGAGGAGTAAAGTGATGCAGTTCAGGGATGGAGGAGTAGAGTGATACCTGATGCAGTTCAGGGATGGAGGAGTATAGTGATGCAGTTCAGGGATGGAGGAGTAGAGTGATGCAGTTCAGGATGGAGGAGTAAAGTGATGCAGTTCAGGGATGGAGGAGTAAAGTGATGCAGTTCAGGGATGGAGGAGTATAGTGATGCAGTTCAGGGATGGAGGAGTAAAGTGATGCAGTTCAGGGATGGAGGAGTAGAGTGATACCTGATGCAGTTCAGGGATGGAGGAAGCGGTTGAAGGAGAGGAATGTGCGCCGTCTTCCATAATGCTGTGCCTTAGAAACGATGAATCTCACTTCACTTCCACCACGGCCAGTGCGCCATGTCCAAACCTTCTTCAGCCTTCCTATTCCTCCTTCTCCTTCTTCTTCTCCATCCTTCTGCCCACCTTGGCCCCCTGTCGTTCTCTCCCCTACCACCATCCCCTCTTCCCCTACCCCTTATCTTAATCCTCTTTTACCCTCCACCTCCTCCCTCCTCCCCAACCCTCCCTCACCCGCCCCCACTTACCCCAAGATAATCATACCTGCACGAATTTTGGGGCTTGTTTAAAGGTGTTGATCAAAGAGGGACGGGCGGAAGGAGTGGAGGTGACCCGGAAGGGCAAGACGGTCAAGGTCAAGGCCAGGAGGGAGGTCATCCTGTCAGCAGGAGCGGTTGGCTCCCCCCAGATCCTGATGTTGTCTGGCATCGGTCCTAAGAAACATCTGAAGGAATTGGGGGTGAGTGAGTGAGTAAGTGTGTGTGTGTGTGGGGGGGGGGGGGGGGGGGGGGGGAGAGAGAGAGAGAGAGAGAGAGAGTGTGTGTGTGTGTGTGTGGGTTGTGGGGGTGTCTCCGAGAGAGAGAGTATTGTGTGTGTGTGTGTGTGTGTGTGTGTCTCCGTGTCTGTGCGTAGTGTGTGTGTGTGTGTGTGTGTGTGTGTGTGTGTGTGTGTGTGAGAGAGAGAGAGACAGAGAGAGAGAGAGAGAGAGTAGGAGTGTGTGTCTGCATATCGGAGTGTATATAGATCATCTTTGTCTGTGCTCTCTGTTTCTCCAAGCTTCGTGCAGATTACATCCGTTTCTGTTCGCTGTGTCCCTGCAGATCCCACTACAAGCAGATCTCCCTGTTGGGGAGAATCTCCAGGATCATATATATGTGGACTACAGTATTCGCATCAACTCCTCCATAGGCATCACTCCGGAGAAGCTGTCCAGCTGGAGGGAGTATCTCAGATACCACTTGTTCGGAGAAGGTAACGAGGGGACCTAGGGACCAGAGATGGCGGTCATGTGAGGGGTGGATTGTGTGTGTTGTTGTGCTTGGCATTAATACACTTGTCGCTATGATTATTGTTCATTAGGCTGATTCAGCTGCTGCTTCTGTCTGTCTCTCTGTCAATCTGTCTGGCGGTCTGTCTATGTGTCTCTCTGTCTGTAGTTGTTGTCAAACGTTGTGGACTGAAGAAGAGATTACACACTCGTGTTGTTCAGCGTTAGTCAGTAGTATCAGCCTTTCCTTTTCATGCGTAATCTGGCCATTTCAACCCGATCCAAGTTGTACTCTTACAGCTTGGCATCATCCAGTTATTGCTGTATGCATTGAGCCACTATGTTGATGGATTCACCTAAACAGCTGTTTACTGTATGGCTGGCTGTTCACCAGGTGTTCTGCGTGCGCCCTGGGGTGTGGCGGCCATTGCCTTCCTCGGCAGCAATGAGGACCTGAGGAAGGCAGACTTCCCCGATGTTCAGGTGTTCATGACGACCTATATGGCGGACTGGGTTTCAATGCTCAAAGTCAAACCCGAGGTACTGCACAGTCAATCATCATCATGACACCTCTGTGTGTGTGTGTGTGTGTGTGTCTCTTCTCTCTCTCTCTCTCTCTCTCTCCCCCCCCCCTTCCTTCTCTGGACAAGGCTGATATAACCATTTAGCTGTGTTTGAACCATGTCTGTGATATTGGTAAATCTGAAACATTGACCTACACTCGGTGAGTGACTTTATCTTTCATCAAACTGCCTTTAAAGTTGAGGTACGTATAAGAAGCTTCACTTATCTTCTGTATGCTGTATGTCAAGGGAGAGCCCTAACACATGAACGCAGATCCGACGCTTTTTTTTTCTGCGGGGGAGAGCAGTGGTAAAACGAAAACACATCTCTGACACTGTGTTGAGGAGAAAGCCACCACACAGACACACATCTGACACTGTGTTGAGGAGAAAGCCACCACACAGACACACATCTGACGCTGTGTTGAGGAGAAAGCCACCACACAGACACACATCTGACGCTGTGTTGAGGAGGAAAAAGCCACCACACAGACACACATCTGACGCTGTGTTGAGGAGAAAGCCACCACACAGACACACATCTGACGCTGTGTTGAGGAGGAGAAAGCCACCACACAGACACACATCTGACACTGTGTTGAGGAGAAAGCCACCACACAGACACACATCTGACACTGTGTTGAGGAGAAAGCCATCACACAGACACACATCTGACACTGTGTTGAGGAGAAAGCCACCACACAGACACACATGTGACACTGTGTTGAGGAGAAAGCCATCACACACACACACACACACACACACACACACACACACACACACACACACACACACATCATCTGACACTGTTGAGGAGAAAGCCATCACAAAGTGAACACAAAGCTGACGGGATGCTTAAGGAGAGAGCTATAACAATGTAAACACGAAGCAGACGCTATGTTTCAGGAGAGAGCTATTACAATGTGAAGACGAAGCAGACGCTATGTTTCAGGAGAGAGCTATTACAATATGAACACGAAGCAGACGCTATGTTTCAGGAGAGAGCTATTACAATGTGAAGACGAAGCAGACGCTATGTTTCAGGAGAGAGCTATTACATCGTGAACACGAAGCAGACGCTATGTTTCAGGAGAGAGCAATTGCAATGTGAACACGAAGCAGACGCAATGTTTCAGGAGAGAGCAATTACAATGTGAACATGAAGCAGACGCTATGTTTCAGGAGAGAGCAATTACAATGTGAACACGAAGCAGACGCAATGTTTCAGGAGAGAGCAATTACATCGTGAACACGAAGCAGACGCTATGTTTCAGAGAGAGCAATTACAATGTGAACACGAAGCAGACGCAATGTTTCAGGAGAGAGCAATTACAATGTGAACACGAAGCAGACGCTATGTTTCAGGAGAGAGCAATTACAATGTGAACACGAAGCAGACGCAATGTTTCAGGAGAGAGCAATTACAATGTGAACACGAAGCAGACGCGCATGTTTCAGGAGAGAGCCAGGCTGAAGAACCGAGTCAACCACAACGGGGTGTCCTGTCTCCCCAAGCTCCTCCGCCCCTCAGTGTGGGCACTGTGAGACTGCAGTCCTCCCGACCCCAGGACCCCCCCTTGATTGACCCCAGTACCTGACCAGAGAGGAGGATCTCGTGCCCATGTTGTACGGTAAATGGCCTACAGTAGACCTGTTCATCTTAACATGTATACATGTCTGTGCTACTCTAACAACATACACGCGTTCTCCCATGTCGCTCGAGCATCTCAGCAGTATACGTCAATGCTGGTCCAGAAAGTTATGGTATAATATAGATTTTGCTAAGAATCTGCTGACAACATTATGCAAAAAAACGTAACAATTCTTTTCTTGGTTGCAAAGCACTGTAGAGAATAATATGATTAATGTGCTGTTGATTTAAACAAATTTCTTTTTGAACACATCTACTATGATGCTAAAATCTCACGAGACAAAAAAGTCTTTGAGGAGAAGTGGATGGGTGCAAATATTTGCTAGGTTAAAAGATTTGGTAAACGAAAAAAAAAAAAAAATGGATGATTGCATGTGAGAAATTTGGAGAAAAATATTTTCATCTCACAAGTACCCCTCCCCCCTTTTTTTAATGTATGAAGGAATTATACGGACTTTAAAGCAATATTAAGTCAAATAAAGTTGCAGAATTAATACATATAGAAACACTTGGTACAGTGGTGTGTGGCACTGCATCCAAAAATGGAATCAAGCAGTGACACGAATGCTTACACCAATGGCAGCTACGACATGGCATCCCAGTTTGATGGGATAGACTGTAGGGGTATTTCTTTTCTAAGTAGTAGTTAAAATCCACAACTGATATTCAGCTTAGGTAATGTTATCCAACATCTTTAGGTGATTTTTTGAGAGTGTTACAAACATTCTGGCACCACCACGTTATCCAACATCTTTAGGTGATCTTTTGAGAGTGTTAAGAAATTCTGGCACCACCGCATTATCCCAACATCTTTAGGTGATCTTTTGAGAGTGTTGCAAACTTCTGGCACCATCAAGTCATCCATCATCCTTAGGTGATGTTTTGAGAGTGTTGCAAAATTCTGGCACTGCCAAGTTATCCAACATTTTTAGGTGATCTTTTGAGAGTTATGAAATTCTGGCACAACCAAGTTATCCAACATTATATGTGATCCTTTGAGAGTGTTATGAAACTCTGCCACTACCGTCTTATCCAACATTTTCAGTGATCATTTGAGAGTGTTATGAAATTCTGGTTCTGCCACTTCATCCAACATTTTGAAGTGATCTTTTGAGACTGTTATAAAACTCGGGCACTACCGTGTTATCCAATATTTTAAATTGATATTTGGATAGTGAATAAACGAAAATTATAAATATTGCATTTGAAGAAAAATCATTTATTTTTTGCAGCAGTTCAAAATGTCACCAACTGACAAACCAGTTGATTAATCTGTCTGTTAGTCAAGCTTTTATTCATAGAGTAAATGAAAGAATGCAATATCTTCAGTCCAGTACTACTACGTCACCTGAAATGTTGACATGGAACGGAAGCATCAGTTTCTGCCATATGAAGAACATAGGGATTTGGAAAATAAAAGCTTTAAATAAAGGCAAGCCCTTAGATATCCTTATGATTGAAATTCAAGAAAGACGGATGATTCGCAAATAGCATATTCATGTCGCTGTCTAATGGGTGTATGTGTAGGTCGCTTTTAAAAACTAATGGTATCATCCAGGTTGCTCTGACAAGAAAGAGGACTAAATCTCTGTTCCTTTAACAACTACTGGGTACACTTCAATGCTGCTTTAACAACTAATGGGTACATTTCAATGCTGCTTTAACAACTACTGGGTACACTTCAATGCTGCTTTAACAACTACTGGGTACACTTCAATCTGCTTTAACAACTACTGGGTACTCTTCAATGCTGCTTTAACAACTAACGGGTACACTTCAATGACTACTGGGTACACTTCAATGCTGCTTTAACAACTTTTCAAACTTTAACAACTACTGGGTACACTTCAATGCTGCTTTAACACTGGGTACACTTCAATGCTGCTTTAACAAACTAATGGGTACACTTTCAGTGGGTACACTTCAATGCTGCTTTAACAACTACTGGGTACACTTGCTGCAACGACTAATGCTGCTGCTTTAACAACTACTGGGTACACTTCAATGCTGCTTTAACGACTAATGGGTACACTTCAATGACTACTGGGTACACTTCAAAGCTGCTTTAACAACTACCGGGTACACTTTAATGCTGCTTAAACAACTACTGGGTACACTTCAATGACTACTGGGTACACTTCAAAGCTGCTTTAACAACTACTGGGTACACTTCAAAGGGTACACTTCAAAGCTGCTTTAACAACTAATGGGTACACTTCAAAGCTGCTTTAACAACTAATGGGTACACTTCAAAGCTGCTTTAATGCACATCAATGCTGCTTTAACAACTAATGGGTACACTTCGATACTGCTTTAACAACTAATGGGTACACTTCGATACTGCTTTAACAACTAATGGGTACACTTCAATACTGCTTTAACAACTAATGGGTACACATCGATGCTGCTTTAACAACTAATGGGTACACTTCAGTGCTGCTGCAACGACTGCTGGCTACATGTCCATGTCTCTGTGAGGACTAATACGTAAATGTCCGTGACGACCTAATAACACATGAAACAGTGTCCACCTCCCACAGGGATACGTGACGACTAATGCGTAAATCTCTGTGACGCTCTCATAACACACGAAACTATGTCCACCTCCCACAGGGATACGTCAGTGCCAGCGCCTGATGACCACGCCCACAATGCGCGCACTGGACGCTCAGTACAATGATGAAGCCGTGAAGGCGTGCAGCGAGCAGCACGTGTTTGACAGTGACGACTACTGGCGATGTCACATCCGCCACACCGCTGTCACTGTCTATCACCCCACTACCACATGTAAGATGGGGGATCCGAAAGATCCCTCCACTGTGGTGGATCCCCAACTCAGGTGAGCGTGTGGGAGGTGCCCAGCATTGTGGGTAGGCCTTCATGTGAGAATGTCTGATAAATTCTCTGGTTGAAGATACTCATGGATACGATTCATGCCTGAACAGCACATTAGTCTTTTTTTTACTCTATATCATTTTCTTTTCACGTAGACGATGTTCATACACGATGTTTTCTTACGACGGCTAAAGGTCTTGATCCATTTTCATACACTGTGGTTTCTCATTGGCATGGCAAAGGACTAGATGCATGTGATACACTACATTTGTGTGTGTGTGTCACATAGTAAAGATCTGATCCATTTTGACACACTGTTTTTCATACATGGCGTAGTGAAAGTCTTGATCCATAATGACTGTTACGGATGGTGTGCGGTGCGTGTTTTGCTGTCTGACTCTCGCTCTCAAAAGTTTGGATGCGTGTAATAATTATTCCCTACACACACCCACACACCATACGCACATGGATAGCCAGGGAACACACACGAGTTAGATTTTTTTCTTTATAATATGCTGCCTGAACCATCAAAATATACATTCATATGAATGGGTACAAATCAATACATATCACTACATAGCATATAGATCAAGATGTCAATGCATAGGAACTTCAATCATCAGATATTAGCGTATCATATTACATATCTTGATATCACTCACAGATCTCAACGGCGCGCCTACAGTGTCTCACATATACAGACAACGCACTCGGTTCCACAGTACCCAAGCCACAGTCTACAGCACTAAAAGAAGACAAAGAAGGATAACCAAGGTCCCCACAAGAATAAACAGAGTCTCCACACAACAAGCACAATAAATCACGTCGAACTATCAGAAGAAGAACCGCAGATTCACATTTATGAAGCACAGTAACCCATAGCAGAAGAACCGCAGATTCACAAAGCACAGCAATCAATATTGAATCCCCGGAGAACACGATTTCAGCAAAGTCCCATAGAACACAGTAAACTTCGATTCGACGTGTTTGTTGATCTAAAACAAAAAATAATTAACTTCTCCGTGTATTGATATTACAATGTTCACATCAATAAACTCAGCCCACCGACACACATGAGGTGGTACAATTAGAGCACATAAATATTCTTGCAGGAGTTTTAAGTCACTCTCGGCGACACAGCGTTCACAACATTTTTTACAACAAATAAATTTTCCTGGTACATATTTCGCTGGTACCGTCATCAGAAGTATCGCACATACACAGTGAACATCGACGCACTACTGACTTGAAAGTCAGCCTCTCCACATGGTATCACTACGAAGAAAACGACGATTAAAAACAAAATAAAATAGGCTGGACACCAAAACCTCGGCCGTTAGTTCTTGCTCTCTCTCTCTCGTCAGATATTATTATCATTTTCGTCATGTAGTTACCTATGTCATTTTAAGTTGACGTCATAATTCACGTTGACGTCGTAATGATATACTGTATTTTCTGTGTTACATAGGAAAGGCTTTGATCAAGTTCACATATGTTTTCTGAACCACATAGTAAAAAGGTCATGCTTCATGTTCATATTGTATGTCTTTTGTCCAGGGTGAAGGGGTCCGGGGTCTCAGAGTAGTGGATGCTTCCATCATGCCCAACATCGTGTCAGGCAACACCAACGCCCCCACCATCATGATCGCCGAGAAAGCCGCCGACATCATCCGGGGTCACTGACGTCATCATCCCTCCAGATGGACCCCCCGACTGACGTCACTGGATGATAAACAACATTCAGGACAATGAAAACGAAGAACGAGCAATCACTCATCTTCTCAACGATTGGCTGGAATATGGACGTTGCGCCCAGTTTGAGAAGATAGTGATTGCTCGTTCTTCAATTTCATGGTCCTGAATGTTGTTTGTTTTGCCTGAAGAAGACCAAAGAGGTGGAAATGCGTCGCGTTTTGCATTGGAATTTGTTTGTGCCTTTTGTATGGCGGAATAATCAGAACACCTCTTAACACTTTGTTTTTCTTTCCTGCCTGCTGTGGCCTCACTGTGAAGGTAGCCAGGGATGCACGCTTTGCTGGATTGGAAAGGATTGTTTTACTTCAGATTGGAAAGGATTGTTTTACTTCAGATTGGAAAGGATTGTTTTACTTCAGATTGGAAAGGATTGTTTTACTTCAGATTTGAAAGGATTGTTTTACTTCAGATTTGAAAGGATTGTTTTACTTCAGATTGGAAAGGATTGTTTTGCTTCAGATTTGAAAGGATTGTTTTACTTCAGATTGGAAAGGATTGTTTTACTTCAGATTGGAAAGGATTGTTTTACTTCAGATTGGAAAGGATTGTTTTACTTCAGATTTGAAAGGATTGTTTTACTTCAGATTTGAAAGGATTGTTTTACTTCAGATTGGAAAGGATTGTTTTACTTCAGATTGGAAAGGATTGTTTTACTTCAGATTTGAAAGGATTGTTTTACTTCAGATTTGAAAAGGATTGTTTTTACTTCAGATTGGAAAGGATTGTTTTACTCAGATTGGAAAGGATTGTTTTACTTCAGATTGGAAAGGATTGTTTTTACTTCAGATTGAAAGGATTTTTTACTTCAGATTGGAAAGGATTGTTTTACTTCAGATTGGAAAGGATTGTTTTTACTTCAGATTGGAAAGGATTGTTTTACTTCAGATTTGAAAGGATTGTTTTACTTCAGATTTGAAATCATTGTTTTGTTCAGCTTTGTACAGATTTAAAGGAAACAGCATTTTTTTCCAATGTCGGTTGATTTTTATTTTCTACTTTACTTTGAATTTTTGCTTCGGTTCAAGATTTGTTTTCACACACACACACACACACACACACACACACACACACACGTATATATATATATATATATAGAGAGAGAGAGAGAGAGAGAGAGAGAGAGAGAGAGAGAGGGAGGGAGAGAGATCTATTACAAACTATGCGTATGCGATTTCTCTCTCTCTCTCTCTCTCTCTCTCTCTCTCTCTCTCTCTCTCTCTCTCTGTACGTGCATGCACGCATATGTGTATGTATGATAAATCAAGGCAGATAGAGGGGGAGCACGATGACAGTTTGGACACTGTTACTTACATGTATCAGAAGAACAGCCACTAATATGATGCACGTGCGGAATCAACTGGTTTGATTTCAGATGCACTCACAGGTAGCCCTTACTCGCAAGCGAACACACACACACACACACACACACACACACACACACACACACACACAGAGAGAGAGAGAGTACTAGAGAAGCAGGAAGGAAGACAAACACAAGTTTACATTTTTTGCAAATGTCTGACTCACATGAAGTTAGGAACGTGTGTTTAATGCCTCATTTTGTCTGTTGGGCTGTGCTAATATGCAGAAGTATACCTGACACATGTGCCATAGATAGAAAACTATGTTCTTTCCATGCGACAGTCCTTATCTTTTGTAAGCTGTAAGCTGTAGAGTTGTATACAGTATGGTAGTAAGCATATGTACTTGATATTGATATCATTCCCCCCCCTCCAAAGTGATGTTTATGGAGTGTGCTTACGAACTATGATGTATCGTTTACGATGATTTGACGATGTTTTGGACAAGCCTCGAGAACGTGCAATTGAGACGGAACATGCAGTGCATATATTGATCTACAACGTAAAACACGATCCTAACTTCATATTTCCTTTCTCAGTGTTCTATCTGACACTGAGTGATTGGTCTTCAGATCCACGAGTAACTTAATCATCAAGATGTGCGTAAACACCATTTTCTGGTGACTGTGAAACCAGGTTATACAGAAGATGAAATTCCTTTTCTGTTGTTGTTTGGGAATTCATTCACTAACACAGACTGATAGATATGTACACTCACACACGAAAAGCAGGTAGACAGTGAGAGAGATGTCCGTTTGAGATTGTGTTGCCCTTCCAAATACAGTTTAACTGAGAGTGCAAATCAGTTGGATTTACACAAGAAATATCGAAAAAAAAAAACCCATTGTTGTTGCCTGTAACCGAATCGGAAAAAAAAATATATGCTCATGAAATTTTCCTAATGATAAATGGATCGTTTAGCGCCAATTTCATACCAGAGCAAAAAAAAAAAAAACAACAACAATAATAATAACCTGATGATTTACAATTTCAGATAATGTTAAGCTAATCAGATGTCCTAAGGCAGTTAAGCAGTTTCCACTGTAGTGCAGAAATGTGTAATATGATGTTTGATGTGGACAGTTCTGTATACGAGACAGTCACTGACTCACTTACATGAAGTATGTACTGTCACAAAATGCCAGTGCCATGCGAAAATCTGGACAGAGCTTTGGGCGTGTCATATAATCCTGTTCATGTTGTCTGTGTCATATAATCCTGTTCATGTTGTCTGTGTCATATAATCCTGTTCATGTTGTCTGTGTCATATAAACCTGATCATGTGTCTGTGTCCCTGTGGCGAGAGGTGGGACTCATGACACTGATAGCTTACCTACAGCTGGACAACATGACGTCAGTAGGTGATGACGCTGTGGAGGTAGCCATTGTCTGTCTGTGTGAAGTGGCCAGGTCAACAGTACACTATCACACTGGACCTGAGCTCTACCCTGTAATCCTACCGCTGGTTGTTTCCCCTGCTTTGTTTGATTCACTGCCCTTGTTCCCAATGTGTTTTTTTTCTATGTCAGTACTATCTTCACTGTGTGTGAAGAATACGCTTAGCATTATCAGGAGATTTGTCATTGTGAATACAGATATTTTTGTGCCAGCAGATGCATGTCACAGCTTGCTACTTTCTAGCCATTGTGAATGAATTTCAACGATGTTCACATTTAATGTACACGACTAGGAGAATATGGAATTAACTTTTGGCTGTGTCTACCAGACATTGAAGTTTGATTGCCGGCGCCAGTACTGCTCTGTAACAAACGTTTGAAATGCTTCCTGCTTTGCCAGACACCACTCACTTTGTACAGTTTGTCATTTACTCGCTTCCACTGCTCAGACCCTCGTTTGTTTTAGGGTACTGGCAATGAATTGGTTGTCCAGTGTAGACTTAAGAACGTTCTCAGCGTAGTTGTCTGATGTCTGAAAAGCAGCGAAGGATAGTAATGCCCAAACATTCCTAAAATCTGTTTATACTGGCTTCCTTTCAGTGAAAGAATTCAATATACAGTGTCACAGCTCTTCGTCTGGCTTTTATTTGACGATCGTGTCGCTCTTCAGTCTGCGTACATTCCAACCAGACAGCTGCAGACACGTCAATCTCTCTGTCTCTCTGTCTCTCTCTCTCTCTCTCTCTCTCTCTCTCTCTCTCTCTCTCTCTCTCTCTCTCTCTCTGTCTGATAATCAAAACGTGTGACTGCCATTCCTTTTGTTACAATGTGCCATCTGTGTGGTTTCCTGTGCCCTATCACTTAACGTTACGTGGAAGACATTCTGTTTTTCTTCCTTTTTTTCATGCTTCATCTTTTGTGTCCGTTCGCTCCACCTATTATCCCCCTTCCCCGTCCTTCAGTGGCATCATTCTCTCTCACTGTTCCCATCAGGGTACATCAACATCAGTGGCATCATTCTCTCTCACTGTTCCCATCAGGGCACATCAACATCAGTGGCATCATTCTCTCTCACTGTTTCCCAGGGTACATCAGTATCAGTGGCATCATTCTTTCTCACTGTTCCCATCAGGGTAAATCAATATCTCACTGTTCCCAGGGTAAATCAACATCAGATCGCCACAAGGCAGCTCACCAGAGGAGGCACTGTACCGCTGCTGAATCACGTCGCTGATGTTCAGTGGCTCCTTGTCTGACCCATCCAGTGCGGGACACCGTTCTCCTCGCCAACGACTGTAGAATTCCTGAACGCCATGTTACAAGAGCTTTGCTGTAGTTCCTTGCCTTGAAAGGTTTCCAACAGGCACACAGTTCAGTTGTCCTGACAATATCCCGGCACAAATCTTGATGATTCACCCAGATCCAGAGAACAGTCAAGCCCACATCCGTTCATATACATGGATGCAGTGACAACAGACCATTCCGAACATCTCTGGTACTGTAAGGCCAATGTTTCACAACATTTTTGCAGACCAGCCCATGGTCAAACTCTGCCAAAATACATATTAACATAAAGCAAGATGAAAACAAATACGTATTTAAAATACAATACAAAGCAGCTCAGTGAATGTTCGACAACTATGTTTCCTTCCGACCTCAAAACTAACAGACATGAACAAGCCACAGAACAACACACTGCCCACGGCACTGTCAGTGAAAGAACAGCAATGTATGTAAAAGATGAGTAGAGAAGTGAGAAAACAGTTCTCTCTCTCTCTCTCTCTCTCTCTCTCTCTCTCTCTCTCTCTCTCTCTCTCTCTCTCACACACACACACACACACACACACACACACACACACACACACACACACACACGCACGCACGCACGCACGCACACACACACACACACACACACACACACACACACATACACACTCGCAGAATGGGGCAGAGTAGATGGAAGAAGGGTAAGACAGCGAGCGGCATCTACACATGCAGGGCGAAGTGTTGGTGTGTGGTAGTTCTGTGGAAGACTTTAACACACGCTCAGATCAAACTGAAATCCATTGGAAAGGAAGCGGAGATAGAGTCAGCCGTTTGTAACGGCCAGCCAAGATTTGACCCCGGGGGCAGTTTGCCCTGACCTGGCACCCAAGGGTTGAGATGGCAAGTGGAAGGGAGTCAATCAGAAGGCTCGTGGTGTGCAGCTGTACATCAGGGTAGTCTCCCTTCTTCAGCTCTTCACCGCTGCCAAAGAACGCCATGGCCGCACAACCCCAGGGATCGCGCCACACTCGTTTGTGGGGAGAACCAACAACCGTGAACCAACAGCCATGCAACACACAGGAATAAACCAAGGGAGTAAATCAATTAACACACAAAGCAAAGAGACGACCGCAGCAAAGGTGTCGGGATAGCAGTAAGTCTTGTTGACCACGACCGCATTCAACATGACCATGGAAAAGGTTGAACCACCGACCAGTGCTGGACACACACACGCACGCACGCACGCACGCACGCACATACATACACACACACACACACACACACACACACACACACACACACACACACACACACTGTAGGAAATAATAGCGTTGTCTGAACACATGTCGTAGGAAACTAGTCGTAGGAAATAATGGCGCTGTCTAAACAAACCACGTAGGAAAATGAAGTCCTAGGAAAATGTAGTGTTGTCTGAACACATACTATAGGAAAATGTATGCTGTTTGAACACATACTGTAGGAAAATGTAGTGCTGTCTGAACACATTCTGTAGGAAAATGTAGTGCTGTCTGAACACATACTGTAGAAAAATGTAGTGCTGTCTGAACACATTCTGTAGGAAAATGTAGTGCTGTCTGAACACATACTGTAGGAAAATGTAGTGCTGTCTGAACACATACTGTAGGAAAAGGTAGTGCGAGTTGAACATAAGGCTGTAGGAAAATGTAGCACTATCTGAACACGTACTGTAGGAAAATGTAGCGCTGTCTGAACACACAGTGTAAA
>JADBJO010022166.1:25000-28360 GCA_016801955.1 Conus betulinus | reverse complement strand
CCGGTCGTCCGAATTTAGACCCTGTGCTGGTGTCAATATCGCTTGTTAATTATCGTCTGTGAGTTTGTCGTGAGTGGCACTGCCCGTAAGCGGCCTGCTGCCTGTATAGATGTCGATGGGATTGATTCTTACGTTGTTTTTCTTTCTTTCTTTCTTGTTTTCTTAGTTATTTTTTTTCTCCTTTTCATTCTTTAGTTATTCTTTTTATCCTTTTCTATCTTCCCTGATTTATTTTCCGCTTTCGTTCTTTCTTTGCGTTTTCTCTTTTCTTCATTTTCCCTCTTTTTTTTCTTTCCGTTTTTGTTTGTTTTGTTGTTTGTTTCACTCTTTTCTCATCCATTTCTTTTGTGTGTGTGTGTGTGTGTGTGTGTGTGTGTGTGTGTGTGGTGTGTGTGTGTGTGTGTGTGTGTGTGTGTGTGTTTCTCTTCCTACCTTCTTTTGTTTGTTTCTCTTCCTTTCTTTCCTTCTTTTCTTTCCTTTTATGTCTGTCTCTTCTTTCTTTTCCTCTCTTTCTTTCCCATAAAAACATATTTTTTTGTCTTTCTTACTGTCTCTTCTTTCTTTCTCTTTCTTCCCTACCTGACTTATATTTTAATGTCCTCTCTTTCTTTCTTTCTCTTTCTTCTTATCTTATCTTTTTTCCCTTTTGTCTTTCTTTTGTTCATTCTTTCGTTCCTTCTCCGAAGGAAATAAAAACGACCTTAAAAAGTGATTACAAACAATTTTTATATATCCTCATCGTGCATGACGACATGTAACTGCCACCTCAAACCTTCATGACAAACGGCAATATGTATGTCAAACCAACAACACAACCAAAGTGTTTGCGAATTACTGTGCACACATGGGTGCGCGCGCGCGCGTGTTTGTGTGTGTGTGTGTGTGTGTGTGTGTGTGTGTGTGTGTGTGTGTGTGTGTGTGTGTGGGTGTGTGTGTGTGTGTGTGTGTGTGTGTGTGCGTGCGTGCGCGCGCGTTTTTTCGTGCACATAGATCCGCTCGCTCATCGTGCATGTGCAAGTGCATTAGTAAATACTTGTCTTCGTTGTGTACTTTTCCATGTTAATTATTGCGCGCACACTCTCACGCTGATGTGTTCAAGCTGACTGTACGAGAAAAAAGGAAGAAGGAGAGAAGGAGGGAAAGCAGGAGATGTTGGACAAATTAAAAAAAAAAAAAAAACGGAGCGGATATAAGATAAAGAGCAAAAAATAAGACACAGATGGAGAAAACACAAGATCAAGAGAAACAGAAGAGGAGGAAAGCAGAAGAAGAAATTGGAGAAACGAGAGCTGGAGAAAGAGAGGAAGAGGAGGAGAAACAGAAACATGAGGAGGAGAAAAAGGGAAAGGATCGAAAAAGGCGGAGGAGAAACAAGGTGAGTGGAGGGGGAAGAAAAAGGGGTAAAAGAGGCATGAAGAAGAATGAAAACGAAACGGCGGACGGCGAGGGGAAAGAAAGCGGAGAGAGAAACCACAGGAGCAGGAGAAGCAAGAAGAGCAGGAGCAACGACAACAGGAGGAAAAGAGTAGAAAAGGAAGAGAAAACAAAACGATGACAAAACGAAGAGAAGGAGAAAAACACACAGTGGATGAGGAAGAGAAACAATGGGACGACGACCACGACGACGACGATGACGAGGAGGAGGAGGAGGAGAAGAAGGAGAAGGGGAAATAAACCGAGTGGGGGAGGAAATTGGGTAAGAAACAAGAGGAGAAACAAACACTGATTAAGGAGGAGGAGAAAACAAACAAGAGGAAAAACACAAGAGAGCAAGGGGGGGGGGGGGGGGGGGAACAAGTGGAAGAGGAGGTGGACAAACAACTGAACAGGAAAGAAATCGTAAACGAGCCAGGGAACAAACACAGTAAACAGTTACCACAGAACAAGTATGATAACTCTCGCTCCCTTGATGAAAATGCTATGGGCGTCTATTCATTTTCATCGAGAGAAGCAAGGGTTACCCTACTTTTTCTGTAACAAAAGAGGAGAAGGACGACAAAGAGACAGAGCAGCAAGAGGACCAGTCAAGGAGGGATTGAAGGCAACACCAGAGGAAGCGGAGGAAATGAAGCAGGGACGGGAGGGCAAACGCGAGAAGAATTTAAAAAAAAAAAAAAAAAAAGAGCTCAAGGAAAATGACGAAGGCGAAGAGAAGAGAATAAAGGAGATAATGATAATGGAACAAAGAGAGGAGAAGGAGGAAGGAAGACAGTTAAAAAAAAAAAAAAAAAGAGAGAGAGAGAGAGAGAGAGAGAGAGAAGGAACAAAAAAAAAAAAAAAAAAAAAAAAGAAAAGAAAAGAAGAAGAAAGAGAAGAAGAAAGGAAAGGAGAAAGAGGAAAAACACGAGAGGAGGAGGTGAAGAGAGGGAGGAAAACAAGACGAGAAGGAAGAGGAAGAAGGAGGAAGATAAACGGAGGAGGTGGGAGAGGAGGAGGAGCAGGAGGAGGAGCGAAGACAAAAGGAGGACTAGGAGGAGGAAGAGAAAGGAGCCAAAGCAAGGAGAGAAGGGAAGGGGGGAGGGGAGGAGAAGGTAAAGCAAAAGGAGGATTAGGAAGGAAAACAGGAGAAGGAGAAAAGAAAAACGAGAGGGGGGGTGGGGAGGGGGGGGGGGGGGGGGGGGGGGAGTGGAGACAAGAAGAGGAGGCAGACGACAAGAGGAGTAGAGCAAGACGTTAAGGAGAAACAAAGGCTGAGGGAGGTGGAGAGGGAGGGGGTCCAAGAGAAGGCAGAGAAGCCAGAGTATGGGGGGACACATGAGCATAGGAGTCAACCCAATTTTCCTCATTTTTTAACTTCCCGTATAGGAAAAACTTTTTTCTCTTATTCCGAGCTTCTTGAAACAAATGGCAGTTTAAGACAGTTTATGAATAACAATAACACTTACCCATCCAACAGAACCTCCTCTTCCATTCCAGCAGAATGCATCACTTGAGACAGTTTGTAGATCAAATCACACACACCTATAGTGAAACACTGACAATGATGCAGAATTAAAACTGTTTATAAAAACCCATTGTTTACACACTCTTCCACTTTACCAACATCATGAGTCCATCAAAGTCACAAACCAATTTGTTCCATGCACTTTCCACTCCTACCAACATCATTAGTCCATTGAAGTCAGGAGTACATCATTACTTACTGTGATTCCCCAAAGTTTCTATTCCCAATCATACAATTTCCCAAGAACATATGGCCATTGTTCTAGTCAACACCGTCACTTGCAAATGACAGTTACTGATGTTCATCGTTGTACTGCTTGGTGGCAGACTTTGCTGCCTGCAACAAGGGGGCTGAAGGGTTGATCTCAAAACATGACCGATCATCTGCTTAGTTCGTTCCCGTTTCAGCCCTAAGAG
>JADBJO010022166.1:12500-15000 GCA_016801955.1 Conus betulinus | reverse complement strand
TGGCTTGTGAGCCGGCGTTTTTCAGACAAGAGCAGACAGACGAAAAACAGAACACGTACAGAGACACAGACCCTGAGACAGTCCCCCCCCCCCCCCCCCCCCCTCCCAGTCCTCCCCCCTTCCGAACCAACGAGAGTGGTAAGTCTTGTAGTTCCAGCACAACTGCGGGAAATGGTCCATTAAGTGCCAACAGAGGGTTAGATTCCAGTGAGGGAGTAACGGTGCCAGAATAAGACCCCACTTCATTTTTTTCTGGTTCTGCCGGCTTCACCGGATCGGTGTGTGTGTGTGTGTGTGTGTGTGTGTGTGTGTGATATCTGTCAAAAACCCATTACTTATCAAATTCTTTGTGTCCGCCTGAGCCGAGTACGTACACTGGCACCCGCCCACGCACCGCGTCGTGGAGGGACGGGTTGGGGTGGAATGAGGAAGAGGGTGTGGGGGGAGGGGTGGAGGGTGGTAAAGGAAGTTTTAAAATCAATAGATCTGTTTCGAGCGCTGGCTCTCCTCAGGATGGTTTTGGGTCGCCTACTGCCGGTGTTATATGGCCTAATGTCACTGTTTGCACGTGCGGATTGGCTGCACGTGTTGTTCGGTTTTCAGGTTGTTTGTACAGTCAGGGTGCGTTTGCTGACAACGATTTCCATTTGTGCCTGCAGTTGTTTACTATTTCTACTTTAGTATTTAGGGTTGCTAAGTATGGTTTGCATAGTATTAACCATTTTTCTGTTGAACATAGGTTGCATCTTTTTGAAATGTTATTGTATGGTGTTGCCCTTTTTTATGATTTTCCAGGATATGTTATAGTTTATTTTTTTGTCTTTAAGTCTCCAAATATATTTGCTCAGTTCTGTTTGTTTTTGTATTTTTCTTTGTTGAATGACTGTTTATGGTTTGCATATCTGGTTTTGAAGTGATTTTCAGTGATCCCTATGTATGTTTCTTTTTCATTTTCTGATGTCACAGTGGCTTGGTATACAATGTTTATTATAGAGGCATTTGTTGCTTAAGGGACACTGTTCTTTTAGTACAATTGCAGGATTTCCTTTCTTCACCCTTCTTTGCTGTGTTGCTTTTCATTTTGTTGGATGAATCAATTATGTTTTTTAAGGTTAGGCATGCATGAATATGATAGTTTGATGGTGTTCTTGTTGAATATTTTGGACAATTTGTGTTCTTTTGGGAAGGATGCTGTCAAAATTTTGAAAATTTTCTTTCCCTACGTTTGTTTTTACTCGTCCATCATATGGAGGGTTGTACCATGTGATTTTCCTTTTCCTGCTTTTTTGTTTTTGTTCATGTTGTTATCTGGGTTGTATTGTAGTTTGTAGCTGTAACCACATTTTTGCAATGCCTCTTGGTATTCTGCTGCTGCGTTGTTGTAATACTCTTTTTTAGTGATAGATGATAATCTCTTGTTGGTTGCTTTTGATGTTTTAGTATAAATGGGTGGGTGGTGTCTTAGGTTTTTACATAAATGGGTGTGTATTATGTGGTTGTTGAGGTATATGTGGTTGAGTCAAGTGTTATAAGTAGTTCACTACCTTTTTGTTTGCTTCGATGGTGATTTTTAAGTTATGGTTTTGGAAAATTTTGCATAGTTCTTTTTTCTTGTTTTCGATGGTTCTTGGATTGTTGTTTAGCGCGGCGAGGCCGTCGTCTCTGTACAGTCCGACTTGCTTTCCGAGTTGTTTTTGGATGTTGGATAGCATAAACAGTCCGACCAGTTCGCATGTTTCGGCACCGTCGTACGATCCCATGGTCACATCAAATGTTGAGTTTTTTTATTCGTTTTCTTGATCCATCCATGTTTCTGCTGTAAAGTTTTCTTGGTGTGAAGAATGATTTCCATTTCTGACCCTGTTATGTCTGTGTGTTTATTAGCAAATTTCAGAGCTTTAGTGAGTAGCTCTTCATCTATGGATGGGTAGAAGTCTACTATGTCGAATGTGATGAATACTGTGTTCTTCTGTTTGTTAAGATTTTTGAACCATTGGATAACTTCATATGTGTGTTCTTCCAGAGGTTGTATTCAGTGTTTGATTTTATGTTTTTTTATGGCTTTTTCTAAGATTTTCTTACTTATTTTGCCCAGTTCAGATTTAGATGGGTTTATCTAGTCTACATGTTGGGTTGTTTGTGGAAATTGGGTTTATGGTCTTTAAGGGTTATGAAGGCTTCTTTTATTGCTGTTGTTTCCACCCTGTCACCTAGATCCATGTGGTGTACGAGTTCTTTTTCTTTTTTTCGGATGTTGTTGTGTATGGTTTTATCAGCTTTTTTGTAGTTTTTCTGAATGTTTTTATCAAGAAGTTGTGAGTACTCGTTTGGTTCCATTTTGTAGTAATTACTGGTTTTGTCAGCCTTCACGAATATTTTTTTTGTCATTTTGTATTTGTTTTATTTCATTTTTTAATGATGTTTGGAAATCGTTGTTTGATTTTTTTGAATTCTATGTTGCTATCATTCTTTTCATTTTATCCTCGAAAGATTTCATTTC
>JADBJO010022166.1:0-10000 GCA_016801955.1 Conus betulinus | reverse complement strand
CATGTTTGCCATGTTGCATAATATCGTTTGCAAGCTCATTTATGAATAAAGAAAATAAAAGAGGGCTACAGTTATCTCCTGCTTTAACCCACGGGGTCATGAGAATGCTTCTGTATTACCCTGCCTAGTTCGGACTCAAGCTGTCACAACGCTGTACATGCTTCTAATCGCTTTATTCAATTTTCCATGAATACCATTTTTGCGCAGTATCAGCCACAGCTGTTTCCTATCTATAAGGTCAAACGCCTTTTTAAAATCAATGAATGCAGCATACAATTTTTTACCACTAGATAACTGTTTTTTGTTTCTAACGACAATAAAGTAAAATTTGGTCTACCGCACTATAATTTTTTTTTCTGAATCCTGCTTGTGATTCATTTAGGAGCTTATTTTCTTCTACCCTACTTGCTAATCGTTTGTTAAGAATATAAAGTGTATAGTTTACTGCTAATATTCAGGAGCGAAATGTCTCTATAGTTTATCTGGCGAATGAGAGATTAATAAAGAGTGAGACAAAGATAGCAGTCCACCCACCCACCCACCCACCTGAAACGACTGACAGCAGAAAGCCTGCTAATGAAATACGATTCGAAGTGATGAGGACTGCTGAATCGGGATAGAAAGCAGGGAGAGAAAAAAAAAAATCATAAAAAAGACACCGAAGGAATTCCGAGCAAGCTGTGCTTCTTAGATGTCACTATAACTCATCTTTTCTTCAACTATGGGGAATCTCGTTGGAGCAAAATGTCAGCAAGTGGGAAGCTGTAATGGCTCACAGGAAGATGTGGATGTTCTGAATAATGGCTGTAACTTCTGTGACAGTTTGAACAGAGGCCGAGGAGGGTGGCGGATGGGGGAAAGGGGGGCGGGGGGGGGGAGTGAGGGGAGGAATGGTGGTGGGCGGGGTGGGGCCAGGAAGGGGAGGGTGGGTGGGTTACTCCGAAAAAAAAAAATCATTCAAACAGCCATAGAAGCAGCGTGTTTGTCCTGTTATGTGTAAATTTCAGAATGAACTGGAGGAGGGACAGGGGTGTAAAGAGGATAGGGGTTCAGGAAAGGAGGCGTTGGAGGGAGGCGGGGGGCGGGGGGGGGGGGGGGGGGGCGTTGCCGTCAGGGGGGTGGCAGGTTTGGACTTGACGCGCGATCGCGCTTTCTGGCGCACGCTTGCGCGCGATCCTCCAGTCCAGGTTCTTTGGCGATGTGGGACGATCGGCTGAGCGTGAAGACACGGTTGGTCAGTGATCCCATGGCAAGAAACCGCACACAGAACTGTAAACCATGCACGGATGGAGTGCTGGTGACGGCTTGGCTGCCTTTGTACGGCTCGTGTCTTATCTGACTGACTCAGAGAAATGTGTGTGTGTGTGTGTGTGTGTGTGTGTGTGTGTGTGTGTGTGTGTGTGTGTGTGTGTGTGTGTGTGAGAGACAGAGAGAGAGAGAGAGAGAGAGAGAGAGAGATGGAGGGAGGGAGGGATGGGGAGAGAGAGAGTAAGTATTCAGTTGTTTTAATCATAATTTATATAGGCCATCGCCCCTCATGATGGGGAGTAACTGAACAATCATTTCACACATTTTTTTTATTTATATACACAAATACTAAGGTTAAACACCGTTTTATGAGATAGCAACTTGACGCAGCTGAAACGCTTTATACAAGAAAATTAATAGGTTTCTGATGGTTCCTTCGTGTTTACATGCCGAAAGTAAACTTAGTCGAAACAGGTACGGAAATTTATGAAATTTTGAAGGAATATATTGCTGACTTAAGCTCTTTAGTGCTGGGGTTTTTACACAGTGGGCACATCAAATCATTGTCATTGTGGGATCGATATTGGTAGCAATGCCCAGCGATTTCTGAGACGCCAAGTCTGAACCTTGTCAACATAATTTTCAAATGTCTATCTAAATTCAGTAACAGATGAGTTTTAACATCAGGAACCGTACAAAACGTTCTGTACGCACTAAATCTATCTGAAAATGGTCACATGCACAAATACCTCAGCTGTGGTGAATCTTGGAATTCCGCTGGGGGAGAGAGAGAGAGAGAGAGAGAGAGAGAGAGAGAGAGAGGAGAGAGAGAGAGGCTCTGCGTGGAAGGGTGGAGAGAATAGGGTGGATGGAGGGAACAGGGTCTGGGGGAAGGGAGGGGCGGACGGGGACATCCACCTTTGGACACGGACCAGCTATAATTCCATAGACTCATTATCCAAAAATTTCCTCACCATCTACTATAGATTTCTACATTGCAGATTTGTTGGAAAAAGAGAAATGACATGAAGATCAAATTATTGGCAAAGATCTCTCATACAAATCCCATTCCACGGTGGGAAATAGGGCAAAGTGACGATCTTGATCACATTGGTGCAAAAAAAACCCAAAAAAACAAAAAAAAAAACAAAAAAAACCAACCAAACAAACAAAGCTGATCAGCCTTACATCTCATTATATTTGGCAAAAATGAATATGCAATACAAGCATCCCAACCATCTTAAAGTGTATACAGATGGTTGGTTCTCTAACAGGGAGGAGTGAGGCTGGTTCTGCTTTTATTACTCCATCATTCAAAACTAGTAAGTAAAAAGATCTTTATTCGTTACTAAAATGATAGCTGTACTTCCAGCTGTGACGTATTTAACTAACAAACACCGTCAATTTTTTGTGACATGCTCTTCTGCGTAGATTCTGTATCAGTTTTGCATTCTTGTAAGTTTTTCGACTCAAATTCGGAAAACTATATTTTAAAGGAAACATGCAATTCAATCCCTATTTTGACATGTAAAGGCACAGATGTATCTTTCTGTTGGATTCCTTCCCTCTGTGGGATGTGGAGCGATGAACTCGTCACAATTCTGTGGTAAAAGGTGCTTAAACTTGGAAATGTGTGTTCAGCCTCTTAACATATCCTTCATACCACAAGAAAGCTACGAAATGATGAAAGGTTTGAACCGTTAAAAAAACGGTCAGAACAGCTCCGCTACTCCTGCTGAAACACCAACAAATCAGCCTTTCAGTGTTGATTATCTTAGAAGCATTCCACACCTACAAACCCGTGTCGTGTATCAATTCAGAAATTTCGTTTCAACATTTTATCGATTTGAAATCAGATACTCCCCGAAACTAAGAATAGCGCTGCAACAGAATACATGTATTCGCGGGGGAAACACACAAATATCACGAGGTCCTGTTTTGTTTAGATGTGGGCCTTTCAAGACACACTTACCTTTGTTACCAGGAATGTCTGTCACCGGTGTTTTTTTTTTTTTTTTTCCTGACACAGCTGTTGCTTTAAGAGTTAGCTTTAGGTGGTGTGTGTTTGTGTGTGTGTGTGTGTTGTGTGTGTGGTGTGTGTGTGTGTGTGTTGTGAGCCCGGTGAGATATTTCATTTCTGGTCCTAAGGATTTTTTTGATGTTGTGCTGCTCTCTCATTCTGTCTCTCTCTCTCTCTCTCTCTGTCTCTGTCTGTCTGTCTGTCTGTCTGTCGTCTCTGTCTGTCTGTCTCTCTCTCTCTCTCTCCTCTCTCCCTCTCTCTCCTCTCTACGTCATACATTGCATACTTTCCTGAAAAGAGAGGCAACATGAAATTACTACGACTACGGGCGTTGCTGCTGTAGCTGCTGCTACTTACTTTACTGCACCACACACACACACACACACCACACACACACACACACACACACCACACACACACACACACACACACGCGCGCGCGCGCCGCGCGCGCGCTCGCGCGGGCACGCACGCACACAACACGCGCGCACGCACGCACGCACGCACGTGCGCACATACACACACATCTACTCCTCCTCCGGCAGGAGACAGAAAAAGCAATAAGAATAAACCTAAGCTAATCGTCGTTGGCAAGGAGCTGGTTTTTTTTTCATATGGGCCATAATATGTACAAAAAAGATGAGAAGGAGAGAGAGAGAGAGAAGATAGAGAGAGAGAGAGGAGAGAGAGAGAGAGAGAGAGAGAGATGAGAGAGAGGAGAGAGAGAGAGAGGCGAGGTTCAATATTCACACTTCACTCACGGTAAACTGTAGACAGGGATAATCATCCCAGCAGAATCGGGGTAGACAATTATAACATTACACTGACACCACCAGAACGAAAAAAACGTTGAGATAGACTCGTCTCTCTTCTCTCTCTCTCTCTCTCTCTCTCTCTCTCTCTCTCTCTCTCTAGGTATGATTTGAAATCACAGCAAGTGACCTCTACCAAGCCCCTAAATCATAAGAGATAGAGAGGCGAGAGAAGGGAGAGGGGCAGAGGGACGGAGAGGTGAGCGTGTATAAGAGAATAAGAGGAGAGAGCGAGGCTTTACGGAGACACTCTGTACCTGCACAGACAGACAGACCACAACACGACACACAGAACAGAGCCAAGACAGAGGAACACACAGGAGGAGGAAGAGACAGATGAGAGCGTAAGAGAGTACAGACAGACAGAGACAGACAGCAGGGGACGAGACAGACAGCCGGTCCAGAAGGGGTAAATTTTGTATAGATTAGAGCAGAGAAGATAGATGTAGTGCTGTAACGTACGGCGACGGACAGACACACTCACCACCACAACAAACAAGGAGGTGGCATACAGGGCGAGGATAGAGATAGAGTATATGGAGAGCTAGATGAGAATAGAGAGAGTAGAGGTGGGGGGGGGGGGTGGGGTGGGGGAAAAAAAAAGGGTAGGGGGGGGTGTGGAAGGGGGGGAGGGAGTGGTATACTCAAAAGCTTTAGGGGGCCAGGGTACTGAGAAACTTTCCATCCTCCTAGGGTGGAAGTGTGATGGGGGGTGCGAGAAAAGGGGGAGGAATAGAAAGTAGAGGGACCGAAGGTACGGTGAGAGGGCGCGTGGGTTGACGCGGTTCTAGGTGGAGTGTGGGGGATGCTTGTCTAGCGGAATGTGTCTGGTGGAGGTGTGTTGTGAGAGGTGGCTTTGTGCTTGAGTGATGGTGGGGAGGGTCATGAATAGCTCTCGCGTCAACGGAAGGCCACTCTCCCTTTGGTTGGGTCTGTCATTCGAAAGGAAGACCGCCGGATAGATAACTACCTTGACCTCGGGGGCGGGGTGGAGTCAACCCCTCGTATACGAAAGGTGAACAAGTATACAAACGATGTACGTCGTCTTAGCCGTACGCGTCTAAGGGTGTTGCACTTGCATGCCCACACCCCCCATGAATTCTACTGCCAGCCATCTGTCCGGGGCAAAACAACGGAAAAAAACATCCATCTGCTAACAAACTTTTTTCATAAGCTGACAAGACGAGGGACAAAAAGAAGCCCACCAACCACAAAAAAAAATTTCAACAGTGGGAAACCTATTCATAAGCGATCTAAATGCCATCCATAAGAGGACTACTGGCGAAAAATACAGGGATTTCTTTTTTCAAAAGAGGGCGGGTGACGGGTCTTTAAAAGTTACCCTTTTACCTACACTGGAAGCATGCAAAATAGACTGTGTGTGTTGTGTGTGGGTGTGTGTGTGTGTGTGTGTGTTGTGTGGGTGCTGGTTGTGTGGTGTGTGTGGTGTGGTGTGTTGTGTTGTTTGTTTTTTGTGTGTTGTGTGTTGTGGGTGTGTGTGTTGTTGCGCACGCGCAGATTGTGATGTAAATGCTGTGGGGTGGAGGGGAGCTCCAATCCTTCTCTGTGTGGTGTGTGTGTGTTGGTGTGTTTGTTTGTGTGTTTGATGTATGTGTTTGTGTGTGTGTGTGTTGTGGTGTGTTGCGTGGCGTGCGTTCGTGCTTGCGTGGTGTATATGCGTGTATTTGAGGAGAGAGAGAGTAGAGAGAGAAAGAGGAGAGACGAGAGAGAGAGAGGACATAGAGAGCATGTGTGTTGTGTGTGTGGTTGTGTTTGTGTGATGTGTGTGAAAAATGATGTGTGTGTGTGTGGTTGTACGTACGACGTGTGCGTGGTGCGGGGCGTGCTTTGTGTGTGATGAGTGAGTGGTGTGTGTGGTTGGATAAAGTGGTTTTGTGGTGTGCGTTTTGTGTGTGTGTGTGTTGGTGTGTTTGTGTGGTGTGTGTGTGTGCCTGCGGTGCGTGCGTGCGTGCGTGCAGCGGGGTGTGTGGTGTGGTGTGTGTGATGTGTGTTTGTGTGTGTGTGTGTGTGTTTGTGAGTTTGTGGTGTTGTTGGTGTGGGTATGTGGTGGTGTAGTGTTGTGTTGTGTGTGTAAAACCGTGTGTGTGTGTGGTGTGTGTGTGTGTGTGTTGTGTGTTTGTGTCCTGTGGTAAGCTGTGGGGATGTGTGTTTGTGAATGTAAGGGGTGTGTTGTGTGCTACAGTAGGTATAGGAGCGCAAGCGTGCGTGCATTTATGTTGTATATGAAGCTCGCAGCGCGCTTGCGGTAATGCTTATGTTTGCGCGCGTGTATGTGTGGGTGCTTTGGCTATCGTTTGTTGTTGGGTGTGCGTGTGGTGTTTGTGTGTGTGGTGTGTGTGTGTGTGTGTGTGTGTGTGTGTGTGTGGTGGTTGGTGTGTGTGTTTTGGTGTGTGTGTTGTGTCGCGTGCGTGTGCGTGCATCGCTCATGCTTGTGGTGGTAACTGTCCTGTGTGATATCCTTTCTTGTGTCCGTGTTCTGAGTGTACGTACGTGTTCATCCTACACCCCGAATAATTTTGTTCTAATAAAGATCAGCTTCATGTCCATCTTTTTTAGGATTGGGTATTAAGTACTGTTTCTCTACAGACCATGTAACAGGATAACACGCAGAGGACAAATATGATGTAACAGAGTAATCATATATAGACCTTATGTATGTAGCAGAATACCCACACAGGAGACTAAAAAACAAGAGAAGTCTGTATTATGGTCACACGAATAACAACCAAAAATAACACATGCAGCGACATCTATATGTAACATAGTAACACATCGAGGCAAGCTGTATGTAACAGTAGTAAACACTTCGGAGCCGGTAAATGTACAGAGTTGACACAGAGAGGCCGCTGTATGTAACAATGTTTACGCCCAGAGGTAGGGGCGAGAACACTCTGAACGTATGGTGCACATTGACCAGAACGGACACAGAGCGACACCTACGACGCAGCGACATATCAACTAGTGACATATATAGTCGACGTGGGAGATTAACAAACAAGTGCACAATGCGGACATGGACATTAGCAGTGTGACACACAGAGGCTGGTACATAATAACAGAGCGACACATAGAGTTATGGATCTGTAATATGTGATAAACAATACCGACATAACATTAACAGAGTGACACACAGATGGGATATTTGACAGAGCGAACACAGAGACGGAGACACATAACAGAGTGACTATAGATAAAGTGACATACGCACACAGTGACCCATGACAGACTCTGGATTCGATAACATAGTGACAACAAAGAAACAGGGATAATAACAGAGCGAACACATAGAGAAGACAGATTATAACAGAGTGACGACAGACATTGACACAAAACAGAGAGAACCAAGATAGACGGGCTGCTCTATAAGTCAGAGAGACAGAAGAAACAGGGACATGTTACAGTGTGACCAATACAGATGTGGACTATAACAGAGTAACACATAGAATTGAGGGATATGTATAGAATGTACAGACGGATACTAAAACAGAAGTGACACATCGACAATTGGAACAATTCACAGAGTGACACACAGAAACGGAAATGTAGTAGGAGAGTGACCACAAACACGCATAGACAGGGACATATGACAGAGTGACGCAACAGACTGACACTGAAAGGCTTCCAAGGGTGGTGCAGGATTGCTCCCAGCTTGTTGGGTTAACACTCCCAGTTGAAGACAATCAACTCCTCTGGGTCCCCATTCGCACCTTCGGTGTTTTCTTTTTCTTGTCTGCTTTTTGGCCGACTGGGTAAATGCCCAGCTTACGGTGAGGAAAGAGACCCACTTGAACCGGCATACGGAAAGTCCGGTGTAAACAGCAGGAAAGAGTATGTGTCACCCGGAATCCCTCTTCAGAGGGCTCGTAAAGCTTGATGCGAAAATAGTTTGTGCCGTGTGTCCTGATGTTCTAACTGCTTCATCTATCACCGTCACGAAACAGAACGAGTGTGGCTGCTGGATTGCACACGGGAGTTGCTTGTATCGCGTCTAAAAGTTTTTCGCCGTGGATTCCTGCAGTCTCATGAGTATGGCTAATACACCCATAGGAACGCTCCTGTGGAGGTTCTGTCATGTCCCGTCCACGGCCCCCCCCCCCCCCCCCCCCCCCCCCCCCCCCCCCCCCCCCCCCCCCCCCCCCCCCCCCCCCCCCCACTGGTCCCCCCCCCCCCCCCCCCATTGGCCAACAATGGCATCTGCCAGGGACCAGTTATGTCCCTTGACGTCTTAATGGAATGCTCAGTGTGTGTCCGGTGCACCTTTTGAACACAGCGCAGGTTTTGTCAAGGGTGGATGCAGAATTGTGTTTTCCCAGCTGGTTGGCTCTGCAGTTTTTGAAGAACAGTACTTTCTTCTCTGGGTCCCACTCGCACCTTCGGGTGTATCTCTTTTCTTTCAGAGGTGACTCAAGAGACTGACACATTGAAACACAGGACACAAACGTAGAAAAAACCATAGAGACAGGGACACCGACACACAGTGAGAATACATCGAGATAAGGACACACAAGACAGAGTGAACACGCAGAGACAGGTTACTTTAGAGTGACACGAAGACAGATGAACAGATGTGAGAGACATGGAAAGAAGACTAATGACTGCTGAGTGACGCCATATGCGACTGGAAAACACAGAGATCGGACATGGAAGAAACACGGGGACGCAATCACAGTGACACGTTCAGGACAATGGATGAATTTGCCAGTAACCACAACGAGACAGGGCCATATAGCAGCAACGAATAAGAGAGCGTCTAGTCACATGAGGGGAGTGACACTAGAGCAGTGGACACTTAGATTAGACAACATACCATGTAACATTTGACAATCGAGTACAGAAAAACTATCCTTTTTTACCTATAAGGTGGGAGTAGAATGAACGGATGACGACCGGACACACCCACGCACACACACCCCCCACAAACACACACACACACACACACACATAGATATATATATATATATATATCATATTATATATATCGTATATATATATTAGTATATATACATATAGTATATTATCTCATAAGAGAACATAGTAAGTTACTTAGATAATGGCCAACTGATTATTCCCATAATAAACTGAAATGAGCAGAACGCGGCCCAAAATTCTTTTGTATTGTTGGTTTTCGTGATCTAGTAAGAATTAAGATCCCCCCCCCCCCCCCCCCCCCCGCCCCCCACCTCCGTCTTGGGGGAGCTGTTTTTTCTTCTCCGTTCCATTTCGGAACCCTTTGAAGGTCAAAATGGTGTCGAATACTCTAATTTAAATTAATGGGTGCGTGGGGCAAAATAATTGTCGGTTCAGATGTCAGAGAACATTATTCTATTTCCTAAATCACACTACGGCTGACGATTACCTTTTTTTTTTTTCTTTTTTTTTTTTTTTTTTTCTCTTTTTTTTTCCGTTTTTTTTTTCTATTTTTTTTTTTTCCTTTTTTTTTTTTGGTTTTTTTACACACTACATTCCCGCTAATTTTCCAAACATAATATTCATCAAACCAAGATATACTTGGAAACGCTACTTTTTACTTGTGGCGAGTAGATAATTCGACGACATAATCGAATTCCCCTTCCAATTCCGATTCTCCCTTGCTCCCTTTTTCCACCGATTCAGCATTTACCACCAGCATTGTTTTTTTTTGTCTTTCCTTCAGTCAAAAAAACGGTTGACCATTGCAATGAATGTATTTTCCGAGACAACGATTTACTTCCCAGACTAGCACTTCATTTTATACGTAGTGGTTGACAATAATCTTGAGGTAGGGTGGGTGGGGGGGGGGGGTTGCGGAAAAGCTCTGGGCGCAGAGGGGAGGGGGGATGGGAAGCGAACGAGGTAGAAAAAGAGCAAGGGACCAGGGGGTGGAAATGGTGGTTGGAAGGGGGGGGTGGGGGGGGGGGGGA
>JADBJO010022165.1:12500-28361 GCA_016801955.1 Conus betulinus | reverse complement strand
AGAAGATCCACAGAGGGGGGGGGGGGCGGCAGACAAGGGGGCAGAGGTCAGAGAGAGACACATGAGAAGATGATACCCAGAGATCCAGGGCGGGGCAGGAGATCCATAATTATAGAGAGGGATACATAATTATTGTCGGGTGTATAATTTCGAGATATCTGTAGCAAACGTTTGTTGTCTTGTACTATCAGAAGTGCACTGTCCCAGAGGATATACTATAAGGTGTTTCAATCTTTCTTTGCTCTTTCTGGTTTAGGGGGGAGATGCAACTGTCCGTTGTACAATGTCAGTGTGTATCTCTGTGATGTGTGCGGCGCGCGCGCGCGCGCGCGCGCGTGTGGTTGTGATGTGTGGGTGTGTTTGTGTTGTGTGTGTGTGTGTGTTTTCAGTCCATCTCCCCACCCCAAACCTCCACCACTATCTACCTCCCCCCCCCCGATACTGTACTCAGTATCGCTTCACCCTGCAAATCAGCACACACAAGCATTCTCACCGTTATCAGCACACACAGCAGTTATCACACACACCAGAATTTGTCTCACACACTGGGGCACACAGAATTACACACAGTACTACACACATCACGTAGTACACACACACTGTCGTCACGAACAGCGGTTTCACCTTCTGTACAGTCTTTAGGCATCATGCGATCTGCAGACAGACCGCACGAGGTACCTTTCAAAATCAAAGAACTCATATCTTCTTTTTGCAGTGTAGAATACATCGTCACCACCCTGTAGTTCCACAATCACATTTTCCACTTCCAGCATTGTCTTCCAACGTACATTGAATTTCATTGGGATCGAATGAACGGTTGTTGATTTACAGACAATTAAACAGAGGATGGGTCGAAATCAAAGTTCGCAAAATCTGTTCAGTTCACAAAATCATTTCAATAGTGGGTGTGGCCACCGCCATTGGCGAGACATTCCACGCAGCGACTCCTCATCGAGTGACCAGTGTTCTGATGACCCTCTCTGAGGGATTCTCTGCCATTCCAGTTGCAGCATTTGGAAGAGATCCTGGCGGTCTCTGGGAGGTGGATGGTTCTCCTTCACACGTCTCCCCAACTCATCCCACATATGCTCGATGGGATGAGAGGTCGGTCGGGACTATACGCCGGGAAGATCATCCTGTTGATGCCGGCCTGCACAATGAAGTTTTTCGGCCACCCGGGCCCTATGTGGCCGAGCATTGTCGTCTTGGAAGACTGCCATGGGTCCTATCCGTTGCATGGTCGGAACAACGAAAGGCGCCAGGATTTCATCCCGATAGCGGATGCCTGTGAGGTTTCCATCAATATGGTAGAGTGGTGTCTTGTGGTGGAGGCTGAAGGCACCCCATACCATAACAGATCCTCCCCCAAAGGCCCTGGTCTGGCGAACAGCTGCATCAATGTAAACGTTCACCAAACACGCCTCCAAACTCTAGTTCGGCCGTCATTGTGTTCAAGACTAAAACCGCGACTCATCTGAAAAGAGAGGACCTGGGGACCACTGTTGTTGGTTCCATCTCACACATGACGATGGCAGAAAGCTCGGCGAGCCAGCCTATGGGGGCTAGCGCTGCTAGCAGTCGGTGGTCGAACAGCTGGGCAGCTGGGCGACGTGATCTGAGGCCGAAGTGGTGTGAAGACGGTTTCGTATGGCTTGACGGCTGAGGGATGGTGTTATTTGCCATACGAAGCTGCCTTTGGATGCTGGTGGAAGTGGTATCCCGCTGCAATAGGGCCTGCCTCTCGATGAAACGATCTTCTCTGGGAGTAGTCTGCCTAGGCCGACCTGACCGTGGCCTCTCTTCAACGCTGTTGGTCGCCCTAAAAAAACGCTGATTCAGTCTAACAATAACTGAATGATGCACACCAAGTCGTCGCGCCACTTCAGCCTTTGCAATGCCATCTTGTATCCACGCAATCGCCCCTGGTTTTGTCAAAGGTGCTAAGTTTTCTTCGTGGGTGGCATGGTGAGGGGAAAAGGGCTGACAGTAACCAACCCCCGCGCGCTTAAAGCCAAAAGAAGGGGCATAAAACTCACTTGAGAACTCACTTGAGAGACTGCTCTTGCACGGGAAAAAAAAAGAATTTTTCATTTTACACATCTTGTGTCGCCAGCAAGCTTGATGCAAAAAAAACAGGCACAGCAAACGCAACTTTGCACTTTTTATCCCGCGCGGTAACGAGGTCACCAAGACCCCCGTGCGCACTACCAGTTGACACAGGCTGGATTACACACTGCTGTGTGAGATTCCATCATTGGTTGGCCGCACCCGCATAACATAACAAAAAAACAATTTTTTGAAGGGATGGAATCAACCCCCTGTGTGGCACATAGAGAGGGCCGGATCTGCCCTCCGTGGGAGAACAAGGGTCAAACCACTTAAACCACCACTTTCCCTTTGTTGCTTGTGGCCTTGTCATCCTCTTTTCCTATCTTGAACTTCTTTCCAACACCATTGTTTCAAAAAACCAGGTTTTATTTTTTCATCTCCAAGGATTTACTGTGTTATCTCACGACGTCCCGAGGTTTCATCTGTCCTTTTGCGATTTCGTCACGTTTACAGCTATTCCCCAGGACTGTCGTTGATGGTCACTGGACCCCCGTATTGTGATAGTTGCAAGACGAGTTGGCAAGTTGTCAGACCCCCCCCCCCCAGGTGCACAGTATTGGGAGACAGTTGTCTTACGTATGTCCACAACAATACCACTTCTCTTTTTAGGGATATCCAGAACAATTAAAAGTTCCTCTGGTGATTACCTACTGGAGACTTGATTGAATGCGTTTTCACATGGGTCGCGGTCGGGACTCGTAACAATTTTTTGGAATGGTTTATCGAATGAGCCGTTTTTTGCAACCAATGACGTCCACTGAAGAATGGTGGACTGTTTGGTGGGGTTGGAAATGAAAGGCATGTATGAAAGTTTGGGTTTTTAATAACGAACTGTACCGTACATTTTTTTTAACTAGTTACCCTGCTAACGTCCAGACGCACTACTAGGAAGATGCATCAGCGGCCACCGACCCACCCACCCACACATACAAAATGATAACCTCTGTCTAACCAGCTCTGAATGTTCCGTAACCAAATTCTTCGTCACTCTACCACCCACAACTTTGTCTCCTGACCCCCACCCCACCCACTCATACCCCCCCCCCCTATATATCTATGTTGGGGCTCTATTGATGGTGTCTATCTCTGTGTTGCCTGTATGTGCTATCTCCTCTCACTTTCTGACACCCGGACTCTCTCTGTCTCATCCTTTTTGTCTCTTCTAAGACACGTGTCGTCAAGTCTAAGTGATCGATTCAATTTCTCTCATTTCTCTGAGTCACTCTCTCTCTCTCTTCCCCTCCACAGAACTGTCTGTCGGTCCGGCTCTCTCTCACTCTCTCTCTCTAGTCTCATGGTGGTCTGGTCTCTCCCCCTCTCTCTCACCTCTAGTTTGGCCGATGTCTGTCACACACTGGTTAGCTGTCTGTCACCACTCTCTCTCGCTCACTCATGTGCAAAATGTGAAGGAAGGGCACAAAGTCCGTCTCCGTCGGTGTCTGTCTTTCTGTCGGTCAGTTCTGTCTGTACTGTCTCGCCCTCTCTCCAAAAACTTCTCATAACACACAATGGGTCACCCAAATCATTCAACTGCACCCAGTTTCACGCGCGCACGCACGCACCCGAAGTCATCATCCTGCCACCTTCGGACTAAACCCGAGCAGCGACAGGGCATACCGACAAGACGGAGAAAGAACGGCAGGGTCACCACGTCCCACCCCCACACAACCTTTTCGTTACCAGCCCCTACAATGTGAGCACCACGAGTGACCACCCCTCCGGAGGTCAACTCAGCCACAAACAGATTTTGCAAAAAACCCCGTTAGCACACGGCACGGAGGACAAGGATGCTGGCGTTTTATAATTCAGCAGAGCCAAACCCCCCATGTAAAATGTGCGATTTTTTTTTCAAAAAAGTAAATGGAAAAAAAAAGTAGTAATGATAGTCTTGAACCTTGGATTTGGCAACACTATTTTCGATTGTAAATAAAACCTATTACCTTTTGAGATTTTTGCACACGTTGCACTTAATTACACAAAATTCCAACCCCATCAAACCTTCCAACTTTCAAGTGAAGAATGTTCAATCAAGTGTGCACATGTGGATACAGTGACCACACTTTGGTAGTAAAATCCCTGCAGATGTAGACTGTCTCCCCTTTAATTTTTTCTTTAAATTTTTATTTTTAAAACATTGTATATCTGGTATCCTTTCTAGATGTATAGCCCCCCCCACTAATAGACCTCACCATTACAGATTAATTTTTGTGAAACATTTTTGTCTTTGTCTTTACCCAAATTCATCACTTCCCATGCAAAACAATACTTTTGCTCCCTTTTAAAGACATATTTTTGTGTGGATTTTTCTCCCGTGTGTCTTCTTTGTCTACAATAAACATTACCCACCCACCCTTCCCCAAATAAATGGGACTGCCTTTCCTTTAAACTGTTTGGGGTAAAATCGTTTTTGTCCCTGTTAATTCTAAACTTTAGATTTAAAAAAAAGTTTAATGTCCCGTAATTTGACTGTCCTAGGCGTAGTAAAGATGATGGAATCGTGTACCCATTTTAGTCCTCGGTGGACCACACTGAATATGGTTATCGACGACCTGTAAACCCCGACCCCCACGTGTGGAGGAGAGAACTCAATCATTAGAAAGTCAGCAGGCAGGGACGCTCTAAGCCTTTGACTACGGGCCCTCCTCAACTTAGCATTAAAAAGCAGTCTTCCTCCCTTCAATTGTTTTCTTTACAGAATATCATATCTCTCTTCGTTATTAAAAGATTTACCACACCAGTTTAAAAGGCTTACCCCCCTTCTTGAACCTCCTCTCTGTCCAGTACTATCTTCACGGTTCCTTGCATGTGGAGGTTTTTTTACTTTTGCCCATGTCTATGAAAAAATGGGACCTCCTAACAACCCGACTAATTCTGATCACTTTTTTTACCTTGAGAATTTTTTTCTTTACTTATTTTTATTTATAAAACCTATTCCGGGCCACCGCCACCCCCCCCCCCCCCCCCCGAACCCCCCCATCCTTCCGAAAAAAGACTCTTTCCCTTGAAGACCTTTTGCCGGGAACACTTAATTTTCATTTTGTGAATACTAAAAACTATACCTTTTGAAACAAACGGACACACCTCTCTTTGAAGATTTTTTTTTCTAAAAAATTCTTTGAAAAAAAACAATCTTTGTCTTTATTGGCCAGTTACCGACCCAAAGAAGGAAGGGGCTCTGATTCTGTTTCTATTATAGAAAATTATTATTTTCTTTGTTTTACATGTGAATTACCCCCCCCCCCCCCCCCTCTAAAAAAAAAAAAACAAACAAACAAATATAACCACCAAGACCCTTCCATTTTAAGAAGATTACGGGGGTAAAGAAAAAAAAAAAAGGAAGAAAGCATAAAAAAGAAAAAAAACTTACAGACGTCGTTACGCAGTGGTTTCACCGTTCTAAGAACTTGAAGAACGCAGGGAGAGAAGAAAATCATGAAAGGGTGTGTGTACGCGTAAAGGGATGAAAAAAAAAAAAAAAAATCAGAGGGGCGAGGAAACACCTTCTGACAAACTTCTAGTAAAAGGTTATTGCGGCGTTTAAAACTGTGCTTCAGAATCCCCCGTGCAGGCAAGCTGGATGATGTCACAACAGACAGAAACGCGCACAATCGTGCGGGCTTGTATCTTGGGCCACCGGAAGAGGAGCTGACAGCGAGTAACACGTGATCAGCATCCTACTCTCGTTCCTTCGCCCAGTTTGTTAGCCAGAGTTGAATTTGTCCGAACCCACCAAAGAGGATTGTGTGAGAGAGAGGAAGGGGACGAGACGGAGAGAGAAGAGACAGATAGGGAGAGAGAGACGAACGAAAGCAGAGAGAGGGAGAGGAGGAGAGAGAGAGTGATCGGAGAGATAAGAGAGGTGAGAGAGGGTAAGAGAGAGAGAAGGATGACAGAAGAGAGGAGAGAAGCAGGAGAAGTCGAGCATAGACGAGAGGATGACAGAGAGAGGAGAGCGAAGACTGAGCGACGAGAAGAGAGGGAGAGGAAGCCGAGGAGAAGAGGGAGAGGAAGGTGCATAACCCATCACAAGAAATGGGAGTTACGGCCACTACACTGATAATCCCAGGAACGATCAGAACACACTGAAATGAGCAGCGCAAAACGCTTCCTTTGTTTCATTGAACTGTTGGATTTAAGCAGGATTCGAAACCCGGTGCCGATTAACGACAGCGCGTTGCTTCAGTAACCAGGTTTCTGCGGCCAGGCCGTGAGGACCCTTTTCAAAAGGCTGTGGTTGCGGACCCCTGGTTATGCCGGCTGCTGGTCTATTAAACCTCAAAGGGTTGAATCGAAGGGCTATGGATGGAGTTCCCGAACTGGCTCAGCACGGTTGAGAAAGGCCACGGCCACAATTAAGATTTTGCACTTAATAAGACTATGTTGGCATCCATGTAAGTGTTTTGTTTCCTACCACAATATTGAGCCAGATTTAATATGGTTAAACTGGTTTCGACTAACTGATCAGAAGAAGAACAACTCCCCACCAATTATTCCCCCTGGTTTGGAGGATCGTCACCGATAGAAATGCAATGTTTAAATACAGTACCTTCCCCTTTAGTTGACACATATTTCAGGCCTTTGCACTCCCACCTGTGACACTATTTTTCGCGCAAGCTCCAAGAAACAAAATAATCCCATTCCTTTCATTTTGAGCTGTCCTCTGCTGAAACCGTCCTGCTTGTACCTTGTATGGCCATATGAAAGAAAATCAAGAGAATCAACTTTCAGACACTATACAAATTTTAAAACAATCCAGTTGCGCCATCTATAATACCTCCTCTCCTTAATTAAGCAAAGGTTGGCGCATTAATTTTTGGTGCGCAGCCACAAACCGAGTTCAAAGTTCAACGTTGAACGCTTGCTTGAATCCATGTGGCGGCCGCCGAACATGAAAGTTGCCGTTTTTCCGCTTCCCATCAAAGTGTATTGTTGTCAGTACAAGTTAAGCATCAGGTATGACCCTTCTCCCCTTCCCCACTCCGCTTCTCCCCTCCCCTTCGCCCCCTACCGAAGGATCCCTCACCTTTTTCTCTCCTCCCTTCCCCTCTTCTTTTTCCCTTCGGTCCACCGCCTCCCTTTTTCCTGTCCTTTATTCCCACCCACCCACCCACGAGTCTCCTCTATAGCCCCCCCCCCCTTTCCCCTGCTCCCGAGCATGTGCATACTTGCCAGGTGATTATCGCCAGTGTGTGATTAATACTATCTGAGCAAAGAGTGGACATTTAAACCCAGAATAAACTGACATAGGATGGACCTGCTCAATTCTACTTTGATTCACCACTAACCACACCACCACCCACCACCACCACCACCACCACCACCTCATCATCATCATCATCATCATCATCATCATAACAATGATAATGATCATGATAATTATCATCATCATCATTATAATTAGTATTATTATCGTTGTTGTTTTGTGTCGTTATTGTTATTATTGTTAGTTTTATTATTATCATTGTTGCTGTTGTTGTTTGTTATCATTATTGTTATTATCATTATTATTAATATCACATATAGGGTGAAATTCAGCAACTGACGTTCTACGCAGTGCCTCGTTATGGGAAATGACAACTTGATCATGACAGTCATCATCGTTATCAGCACCACTGATGTCAAAGTCGACCTCTTCATTACTCTCACTGTTGCTGTGACGAAACACAGGTGAACGGTCATTTGCTCAGTAAATAGTTACAACCAAGGGGCGGACGTGGGATCAAGTCCTGCACGCGCTATCGCCGACAAATGACAGAAGTTACACGCCATGGCCGACGCCATGTGATTTCCATAACACCGGAAGTTGTAGGACAGACGGGTAAATTGGCGATGCTAACCTTATCCGATCTGTCAAGCTGATGTGTTACACACAAGTGTACACCGTACTGTCCATCCCCACCCTGTTTTCGCCGGAAAGTACACTTTCACGCCATTCTGGGTGTATGTGTGTGGTGTGTGTGTGTGTGTGGTGTGTGTGTGTGTGTGTGTGTGTGTGTGGTGTGTGTGTGCTTGCCAGTGTGTCTGAACAGACTGAACAGACATTCTGGGGTACGCTTTTTGGGTCTAGCAACGGGGGCTGTACTGAGTTGACTGCCGTTCGACTGCTCTTCTGTTCCCTCATTTATTTATTCATTTATTCGTTCTTTTTTTTTTTTTTGCTGGAGGTAGGGTTTTTAGCGAAGCGCGGGGAGAGACTGCGTTGCGAGAATGGGTTGGTGTAAAACAACGAAAGCTTATGTTTTCATGAAATTCTGTTTATTGTGCGCATGGAGTGTAATTTCCGCTGGTAACTTTTTAAAAAGTTGTAATTTAATTTATTTTTCTGACATTTTTTGCCCTTCGTTTTCTCTTTTGTTTTTCGTTCCCGTTATGACTTTCTGTTAGAAAACGGGCATGGAGTTGTCCTCGGCTCTTTCCTGTGACCAGTATATTTCATTACGTCCATTTCCCTGACTGTCCTGTACTCGCGATATCAGAATTGTTTACCGTCCACTCGCTTGGTGCAGAGGAAAAAACTTTTTTAAGCTTATATCTACTTTTTTTTTTTTTAACCATTATCATCAGTAGTCTGAGTAGTGACTTCATGACTTTCCAACAGAGTTTGGTTTTATGAATGGTTTAACAAATGCTGATCTTGCCAGCTTGTGGTTGTACACGGGTAGTCGAAGGGGCACAGACACACGTACACACACTCTCTCTCTCTCTCTCTCTCTCTCTCCTCCTCTCTCTCTCGCTCTCTCTCCTCTCTCTCTCATTCACAGACACATGCACCTCACGCGCGCTCTCATGCACACACACACACACACACACACACACACACACACACACACACACACACACACCACACACACACACACACAACACACACACCACTCACAGAGGCAACACGTTCACATGCATACGCACAAGATAGGGACACAAATGAATTAGCATGATTAAACACTACATCATGGAAGACAAACGCAAATATAAGACGCGCAGACGCGTTAACATACACAAGTACAAACACACGTAGACACATACATGAACACATGCACACGCGCGCGCTCGCACACACACACAACACACACCACACACACACACACACACACACACACACCACACACACCACACACACCGGCAGAGAAAAAGAGAGAGAGAGAGAGAAGAGAGAGAGAGAGAGAGAGAAGAGAGAGAGAGAAACATGTACATTTGCAGCATGCATGCACGTGGACAAAATGAGAGGAGAGTGAACAGTATAAACAGCTTCTTAAAAACAAACAAGCAAACGAACGAACAGGCGACAAAAAAAAAAATCAAACAAAAACAAAATAAAACATCTGGTGTCCCTATCTTTCACCCCGGGCGTATCTCTTTACCGAAAACTGTACACAATGTAAATGTTCTGAATGACAGACTGGAATTACGGAACAGTAGCTCACTGCTTGGTTGAGTTTGTCTGCTTGTTGCCTGGCGTGGCAGTTCAGACTTTTTTTGTTTTGGGCTTTTGTTTTGTTTTTGTTTTTCTTTTTTTTTTCAGCAGTCGCGGAGCGAGCGAGTGAATTATATAGCACGACAAGAACGTCTTAGGCATCCTAGTTAACCCTTGAAAACTTTTCACACGGTCCGTGTAACCCCTGCTAAGGAGTTTAATCCACATCAGCGTCTCTTAAATGTGTATGTTTTGTTTGCTTGTCTGTCAGCAAGTTTACGTAAAAACCACTGAATCGATTCTAAGGAAACTTGTTGACAAATTGCAGCTTAGCACGAGGATGAAATCTTCAGAGTTTGGTGCGAATCCAAGTCGCGGATCCGGATCAGGGCGTGGGAACATGATATGTTCGACCGTGACGGAGGTTTGTGCTTTCAAGAGTGGCGGAAACGAAGCGATTTTTTTATGCGGAAACTCAACTCCGAAATCACCGTATATGTGAAAACAGCTCCAGAACTCGCATTTGTCAGAAGTCCAGCTACCTTTAGAATCGAAGCTTCCAAGTAGGAGCTTCAGCAGAGCCTGCCTCGTCACCCGTCGTATGAGTTGTTGACTTGGCAACGTTTGTTCCAAGAGTAACCGACAGCAGAGAATGCTGGTGGTCACACGCCGCAATTAGGCTTTTGCCCTAAAACAACTTATCTTTCCACTGTGTTTGTGTCAGGATCTCAACTGGATGGATGAAGGTGGACAGCTAAGAAAGGAGAAGAAAAAACACTATACGATCCATATATAATCCATGCCGGTGCGTTTTGAGTTCTACCATACACCTGAACCATTCAATGTTAAACTGATAATAGATCAAAAAGAAGAACTCACTCCACCAATTATTTCCCTTGTTCTGGGGGATTTTCACCGATGAAATCACAATCTTCAAATACATGACCTTCCCCTTAGTTTGACGTCACATTTCAGGCCTTTGCCCTCATCCATGACCCTATCTTGCGCCAGTTCCAAGCGCCCAAAATAATCTCATTCCTTTGATGTCAGTCTGCTTAGAACCACCTGCCTGGGTACCTTGATGGCCATTGAAAGGAAATGAGGAGAATCAACTTCCAGACACAATGAAAAATTCTCAAAACGATCTAATGGCGCCAGTTTATAAATACTCGACTCCTTAAGCAAGACCTTGGAGTATTAATTTTTGGTGTGTGTGATTGCTGTGGGATTGCTTTTTTTTCCCCTCCCTCCTCCGCTGCCTCCTCCATCTACTCCTTGTAACTTTTTTTTTTTAAGTTGAATTTAAGAGGGAGGGGGGTTTGGGGGGGGGGGGGATCGAATTTATTTTGGTGGGAGGGGGGGGGACGGTGGGGGGGGGGGGGGGGATTGTTGCAGAAAGACATGCCAGACCTCGCCTCTCTCTTTCCCTATCACCCTTCTCCCGTTCTCGCTCCGTCCTCCTCTCCTTCCACCAAAGTCGGGGTAGGAGGGTTCATGTGTAGTGCTTCAAGTGGGGGGTAAGGGCGGGAAGAAAAAATAGAGCTTAATTTCCCCAATTTCTGTGTCTATCGAGCGTAACCAGCTACCCGACAGATAATAGATGTGGAAGGTATCTCTGTTCCCACGGTGAAACCGTCACGTGACTGAACTTTGTGTTGCTTACCGGCAACCTTTTCGCCCTCGTACCTATGCAGACAGGAGGCACATGGAACAAGGACACAACCCTGACTTGCCTAAAGAGTTTTCGAAGAAGTTCCACTACCCTATTTTGTGCTTGAATTGATGTTTGAAAATTCACTTTTGGATAGAGAGGAGAGAGAGAGAGAGAGAGAGAGAGAGAGAGATGGAGCTGCCAACGGGAGGAGTCTTAAAGGTGGGATATATTGAGGAAGAGGTATTACATGAATGTTACCGTTTTTGCTTGGGTTGTATTTTACTTTCAGATTTAGCATCCAAACTACCTCCTGATATTATCGATATAGCAAACTAAGGTAACCTTCTGGGGAAAGTCGGCAGAAGGGGGATAATGGGGACGAGGGAAAATAGAGGCAGAGGACCTGTCTAACTCTACAGTGATACCGCTAAAAACGTTAAGTTCACGTGGCGATCATGCCAATTTGGAATGTTGAGCGAACTCACCGAGTTCGAACTCATAGCGTTTGATTTGCGAATCTGGTACACTAGCCACTGGGCCACACTTGGTGCTCTAGCCCGTCTTCCCATTATTATTATTATTATTAGCGTCATCATCACATCATTGTATCATCATCATCATCGTCATCATCATCATCATCATCATCATCATCGTCGTCGTCGTCGTCGTCGTCGTCATTCGTCATCGTCGTCGTCATCATCATCATCATCATAATCATCTTTATCATCATCACCTTCATTGTAATTGCTATCATCATCAACGATATTGTTATTATCATCATCGTCGTCGTCGTCGTCGTCGTCGTCGTCGTCGTCGTTATCATCATCATCATCATCATCATTGTCGTCGTCGTCGTTGTCATCATCATCGCCATCGTCGTTGTTGTTATTGTTTTCAGTTTACTTTCTATGTTTGGTAATTGACTTTTCTTTCACTGATTGCCTGATTTGTTTTGATTTTGTTCTGTTATTGTATTTCATCGAGTATATTTCTTACCTTGCTTGCAGCCTCGATACAGCCTCTGCGGTCAACTGGTGTGCAAACAAACTTCAGTTCACTTTACTTCACTTGGCCGCACAATTTTCCGTGTCATATCAGAGATATTAAGACGACGTCATTTAATTCTGATCCTCACTAATGGCTCCGTAAGAGAGTGAGAACGCCGAGCGTCCATCCTATCACTCAGAAAACGTTAATTTTTTTTGGTGCATGGTGACACAAATAATGACCGAAATTTTAAGAATTCCTCTTTGATCTCTACCCTTTCAAGACAACGTTTATTGGTTCATTTCGAAGAAGAAAATCGATTTAAAAGGTGGGGGGTGGATTGGGGGAGGGGGGGGGGGAAGCTGAATTAGACTCCTGATTGTTTAAGCTTAGTCTCTGTTTTATCGTCTCTGTTCTTTTCGTTTATGAAATTATTGTGAATGTCGAGCTAACTGATTGGTCCAATTCTGTTGAACCTTGCATCCGATTGGGAGGGAGAGACTTCAGCAGTCACCTGTTGCAAAGCTCCTGCAAACTTGTGTAGTTATCCAGTTACAGTTTCATTCCGCCCATGTGTACACAAACCAAAAGGCGACTCCAGATGTGTGACCGGAGTCAGCTGCAGCAAGAAAAATAGGTTTCGCGCCAGGAAAAATGGGGGAAACTTGTGTCTTCAATCCTGGACACCCTCTCCCTCTCTCTGTGTGTGTGTGTGTGTGTGTGTGTGTGTGTGTGTGTGTGTGTGTGTGTGTGTGTGTGTGTGTGTGTGTGTGTGTGTCGTTACTTTCTCGTTTCTTTTTTCTAAGCTTTTTGGTTACTTTCCCGTATCTTTCCATACTTTTTTCTTATGTTCTTTCTTTCGTTCTTCTCCCTTTTCATTATACATATTTTCTACCGTCCTTTGTGTCTCTGCTTTGTTGGTTCTTGCTTTCTTCTTCTGTTTCTCTGCTTTTCTTTCCTTCTTTCAGCCTTTCCCTCTTTCTCTCTCTTTTTCATGCCCTTTCTTTCTCCTTTTTCCTCTTTCTTTCTGCTGCGCTTCTTGCCTGGTCTCATTTCTTCTTTTCATTTTCTTTTAGTTTTTTTTTTTCCTTGTGTCAAAATGTCAGAATGTCAAAAGATCAAACAAACAATAATGAATAAAAGATTTAATTCAAATCAAGCAGTTGATTGAAAAAAAATAGTATCAAAGAACGCCTTCTTGATTATTAATCAATGCTGAGAATTCAGGGAACAAAGCAGCATACACTTCAAAGTGCAGTCTAATACTTTTCTTTCGTAGCGTGCAGTTAGAAACAGAAAGCTAGAATGAACACGCTGACTGAATTATCCTACGGAATACTTTGACTATTTGAACAGCTGTCGAAAAATAGCACAGAAGGAAGGGCGATGTGTGTGTGTGTGTGTGTGTGTGTGTGTGTGTGTGTGTGTGTGTGTGTGTGTGTGTGTGAGAGAGAGAGAGAGAAGAGAGAGAGAGAGAGAGAGAGAGAGGAGGAGAGAGAGAGAGAGAGAGAGAGAGAGAGAAAGCAACCAGAATGATGGACGACTCCCAATGATAGACACATGTTCGGTCCTGTTCGGTCCTTCTTTCGTTCTGCAAGGCTTTATTTTTCTCTTTAGTTACCCCCTTTGTCCACAACTGCCACCATGGAAGGCGGAAGATCTAGGTACGGAAATATGTTCTGGACTGTTTCTGACATGCCTGTTAAAAAACATACTTGTATATCTATTTCGCACTTTGCATTTTAAAAGGCCACCGGTCTGTTTTTGCACAACGTATTATTTTTCAAAGCGTACTCGTCGTCTGGTTGTACGATGTGTGTATATGTGTCTAAAACCAGCACATGTCTGTTTTTTGGTGTTACATATATTTTTAGTTGTATTATCTGTTTTTTTGAGCTCGATATTTTCAAGTGCAGCTGTCTGTTTCGTGTTGGGTAGTTTTAAAAAACACACGCCCTGCTTGTTTTCAGTTTAGTTATTTTTATGAAGGTGTAGATTATGTCTGTGTGTTTTTGTGTGCTTGTATTATAAAAAGTTCCCCCCTGCCTGTTTGATGCTCTTTGACTGTTTTAGAAGTACCCTTTGGTGTTTGGTCCGAGTCATCACAGAAAAGGCACAAGTGTCAGTCTGTGCTGTGCATATTTCCCTCTAGAAATCACACCTGTCTGCTTTGTGCAGTGTGCTTTTTTGGAAAAGTGCACCAGTCTCTTTCACACAAATTGTTTTTGAAATGTGTTAATTTTTTTTTTCATTGTATGGATTGAAAAGTACACGTCTCTTTCGAGCTTGGTAGCTTTTGAAAACGCACTCTCACACACACACGCACGCAACACACAACACACACACACACACACACACACACACACACACCCACACACACACACACACAGAGAAAGAGAGAGAGAGAGAGAGAGAGAGAGAGAGAGAGAGAGAGAGAGAGAGATGGTTTATTTCATTTCGTATTATAGTATGTACGCGTACACGTGTACGTACACACTCGCACGCGCGCACGCATACACACACACACACACACACACACACACACACACACACACACACACACACACACACACACACACACACACACACACATACACAGGAACAGAGACGAAGGGGGGTGAGTGGAAAGAGAGGGAGGAGGTTTGGGGGGAAGGAGCGTTAATCAGTGGAATCAGAGGACGGCATTCCTATCTGCTTTCCCCACACGTTATAAGCGGCCACATGTCTGAGGCTGGCGTCACTTGGTCGTCTGTCGTGCTTCCGTTTTCTCTCTCTCTTTTTTTTTTCTAACGTTATCCACTTCACCATTGCATGAGGATGGAAACAGAGGGATGCTGGTGGTGGGGGGATAGAGAGGGGGGAGGGGGGACAGGGGGAGATGTGGCTCGTGTTTCGGTGTGAAAGTGGTATGGACGAATGTTGGAGGGCGAGGTGAGGGGGAGTTGTTTATGGGCTGGGCTGCTCTCTCTCTCTCTCTCTCTCTCTCTCTCTCCTCTCTCTCTCTCTCTCTCTCTCTCTCCTCCTCGCTCTCTCTCTCTCCTCTCTCTCCCTCTCTCTCTCTCTCACGCTCACAACACACACGTACACACACACACACACACACACATTAGATATATATACTAAAACACGCACATGCACGCCCGCATGCACGCACACACGCACGCGCGCGCATGCATACACACACACGCACACACACACACACACACACACACACACACACACACACACACACACACACACACACCACACACACACACGATTATGGGTGGTGCGTTTACGTGAGTTTCGTGTGTGCGTGCATGTGCACGTGTGCTTGTGCGTACATGTGTACATAAATGTGTGAATATAAGTTTGTACCTATGTAACCATCTGTGTATGTGTGCACGTGTGTGTGCTATTGTCATGCATGAGAGGGAGAGAGAGAGAGAGAGAGAGAGAGAGAGAGAGAGAGAGAGAGAGAGTGAGACAGACAGACAAACGAGAGAAAGAGAGAGTGTGAGTGAGTGAGACAGGCAGACAGACAATCAGACAAAGGAGAGAAAGTGAGAAAGTAGTGGAGGGACAGAGGGGGAAGGAAGAGGGGACAGAGAAATTGGAAGTGAATGGGGAGTCGTAACGGAGTCACAGAGAGCCTAACGTCATTACGGTATCAGTCAGTCATGCTCACGCTGAGTGGAGAGACGTGGGTACTTAGAGAAAG
>JADBJO010022165.1:0-2500 GCA_016801955.1 Conus betulinus | reverse complement strand
ATACGGTCAATGAAAAGCTGTTTGAAGAGCAAGCATATCACTATGAAAGATAGCTGTTTGAAGAGCAAGCATATCACTATGAAGATAGCTGTTTGAAGAGAAAGCATATCACTATGAAGGATGACGAATGTAACCAAACGACGTAAACTTTACAAGTTACATAAAAAATGAATGAAGGTAGCATATCGCTATGAAAGATGACGAATGTAACCAAACGACGTAAACTTTACAAGTTATATAAAAAAAATGAATGAAGGTAGCATATCACTATGAAAGATGACTAATGTAACCAAACGACGTAAAAATTACAAGTTATATAAATAATGAATAAAGGTCCAAGAGTCTAAAAAATGCCCTACTAGAGTAGTTACTAATACTTGATATCAGCTCATTTGCTCAATGGGAGTACAGGCTGATTTGCAATAGTTCGGGTAAAGACTGAAGAAAATGACAAATCGAAAAAAAAAGCTCATGTTTTAATTTGAAATATGCTTAATGCTTAGTTATCACGGATGGTGATTTACAGAAGAGTTGATGGGCACAGTGAATAGCGATAAATGTTCATTTGCCAAGGCAGTGAGAAGATTTAACACAACACTACTTGTGGTATTGTGAAGTCGTTAACAATTTCCGGGCGAAGTAGAAAGAATTGTAAGTGAAAGGTATGAGACCTGTTTGAGAATCAAGCTTGATGTAGAAATTGTATCATCTGGTAATAATAAACATATAAATATGGACAAAGAGTTTGACTAAATTATCTTACTTGCTTAACCGTTTACGTTTTCATATAGAATCAATGAAATTGAACCTAATCTTCAACATTTTTTGAAGAATTCGAGAAAAAATATAAGATTAAAAAGGTATGCACTATATGGAAATGCGATCCACCGAATTCCGTAAAAAGTAGTAAACATGTATGAATCTGATAGAATTTTGTGCATAAAAATAATGGTTTTCATAGATGTCGATATTTTCCATTCTCTCTTTCCCCAGATTGCTATACATGCAAGGCTTTTACATACAATGCTCTAATAACTTGATGTGTTATGAAAATACACTGTTCCTGCAGTTAACAGATTTGTTATTTTGCCTTTGTCTGTCGTGAATATGGAACGCGTTTTCTATTTAATTGTGCTCTTTCCCCCACCAAAGAAAAAAAAAAAAAAAAAAGAAAACAAGAAAGGAAAAGAGGGAAAGATGAGGAAGGGGTATTGTGGAATCTTCACTTCTGTCCAGAGAAAAACAGAACAAGTCAGGGTGTGCAGACAAGACATTTTCTTCCACGTATTTTCACTGGAAAAATTTAGATGTATACAAGAATCCGACAAGCGATTCGCGCAAGATTGCAAGACGTGTGTGTGTGTGTGTGTGTGTGTGTGTGTGTGTGTGTGTGTGGTGTGGAGAGAGAGAGAGAGAGAGAGAGAGGGGGGGGGGGGGGGCGCACGCGCGCGCATTTCCTTTGGTTTGGAACCATTTCCACTCGTTTATGCAGATCTGGTTTTTATCCTAGTGGTCATTCAGCGTAGAGTGCCGTTAACGATTTGAAACACGAACTCTGGTGGGAACAGAGGGACCGCGTAGCATTTCAGTTCTCTCTACCCTCCACCTCCCTCCACGCAACCCCACCTCCCCGATATGCAAGCCAACACCGACATCGGGAGGGGAGCTAATAGCTTACAGCGCATAATCCTCCAACCAAGCTTCAAGAGTCTTCCCTTTCCTGCCCAGCCGGATGGGCTTCCCTGTGCTTGGGGAAGCCTGTGGCAAAAAAGAATGAAAGTAGTGTAGCCACCACCATTTAGGACGCATACTACTGAGTGGCTGAGAGAGAGAGAGAGAGAGAGAGAGAGGGGGGGAGAAAGAGATAGAGAGAGAGAGAGAGAGAGTCTTCATTAAAATGAGCCCTACAGTCAATGTGAAACGATTACCTGAAGATAGTTACAAAAGTCCAACTATTTGCTAACCATCTCTCTCTCTCTCTCTCTCTCTCTCCTCTCTCTCTCTCTCTCTCTCCTCCTTCTCTCTCTCTCTCTCTCTCACGCGCACACACACATAATCACACACACACACACACACACCACACACCACACACACACACACACACACACACACCACACACAGCACACAGATTTAACCACACAAGACTTACAGTCATGACGAACTATTTGAATGTAAAAAGAAAAATGTTAACAAAAATTGAACTATTGTCTAAATAAAACTCTCTCTCTCTCTCTCTCTCTCTCTCTCCTCCTTCCTCTCTCTCTCTCTCTCTCTCTCTCTGGCCTATGTTGAATAACTCATCCGAACTCTCTCTCCTCTCTCTCTCTCTCTCACTCTGCTCTCTCTCTCTCTGCACTCACACACACACACCACACACACACACACACACACACACCACACCCAACACACACACACACACACCTACACACTTATTTCGCTTATTTTTTTGTTATAGCAACAAGTTAAGACAAAAAATACGGGAAAACCGATTCATTGTTTC
>JADBJO010022164.1:41103-58603 GCA_016801955.1 Conus betulinus | reverse complement strand
AGCCCCATTCAGGTCTAGTTTTTATTGGCATAACACTATTGTAACTATTCTGTACACTGAGAATGAGTGTCGGCTGTGTCAAAGTTCACTGCCTGACTGACCCCCCCCCCCCCCCCCCCCCCCCCCCACACACACACACACACACACTTTTTTCCTGTGCCACTGAAATGCCAGTTTGTGTTGTTGTGTCTTGTTTATCTGGTACATCTTGTTTGCAATATCCACGTCCCAGTGGTAAAAATAACGGTTCAGTTCCAAACATGCCTACCGTTATATTACCAGTCAAGATACTGTTCGTGTGTAAACAGATAACGCTGATTACTCTACTTCAGCTGGTAACTATGCTACTAAGATACAATTCAAATGCTCACGTGCGTCAGTAACTAGTATTCCTGCAAGGCTGGTGTTGTGTCTGTCGTTTATTGTCGTTTAGTCATGGTCCATCTCCCTTTTCCTCGATCCACGACTGGTCTAATACGACACACTACTACTGGAAGCTGGCACCCACCATACATAAGCCTGCTTCTCCACCCACTGCTACTGCTTCTTATGGCATATTACGCCTCGTTGACTTCACAATACAACGGCCATGGCTATTGCTACTGATCTTCTACAATTACGGCGCAAATGCAGCTGGATCAAGTGTTACAGTCCTGAATATTGTTTGCTTCTGTACATATTGTCCCATTACACAGCTTATATTTGAGAGTCAAGCGCTGGCAACGCTCTAGCTGGTAATGCATTGCTTCCGTGCAAGTCATTCTTTCTTCTTATTTCACAGCAATATATCTCATCCATGCCAGTCGATTGTGAATTTTACGAGACTACCTACTATAATCCCATTACTTAGCATTGCATATGAGAGTTAAGCGCAGGCGAATTCCCTGCTATTAATACGTCAGGTCCATTGTCAATGTACAGATGATTTCCTTTGTGCCAATTACTGCCATTCACTCTCCTCCCCCCCCCCCCCCCCCCCACCCCCACCCCCATTGTCAAGAAAGACCATCAATCATAATATTTGTGAAGTATTTTGGTTTTATACACTGTTTCGTTTATGTTTCGATTATGAAAATGTCTTTTTGGGTATTTCAGGAACTGCTAATGAATCAACTGACTCACTTTTTTTTTTCTTTTTTTCACCTGCCATATCATGTTAAATAGCATGGTAACTTATGCGGTAAATGTCTTGTTTCAGAGCGACTGAGCATTTGTCTTTATGATCATGTAATTTCTTGACTCAGTATCACGTGACTTCTTATATTCATAGACCAACTCACAACTTTATCTTTTTCTAATTTTTTTTTTTCTTTTTTTCTTTTTTTTTTTTTCTCCTGTCCGATTATCTGTTTAACGAGGGTGCACACTCATACAAAAAGGGTTCTGCACAACACACACGCATTTGAATATTGTTGGAGCTGCTTTCAGTCTCTTGAGCGGTACTTTTTTTTTCTTTTCTCTTTTTTTTTATGAGCGTCACATAACACATCGAATCTCATTCTGTGTACCCAGCTCAAGTGATCATTCTTGTGTATATGTGTATTCATCCTGTCTGTGTCGTATTAAGGATCCCTACGTTTTGTAGACGTAATGACATGTCTGCATGTTTGTGTGTCATCTATTTGCCATTCATCTGATCATGCATGAGTTTTGTTTCTGTTACCACACACAATATCCATCTCATTGTCCATGGTCATGGTCATTGTTTTCATGTTTTATCATTGTTCCATTTCCATTCGTCACTGCAGGTGTTGTCTAACATATTCACTGTAGTCTTTTGTTAAGCAATTTACTGCGTTGTTCTTACTGGGCTGTTAGCCGTGTTCCAATTCATCAATGATGCTGCTGTATGTAGAGCACACGTAAACACGTTGTTTCAATAGAAAGAAAGTGTTTATTCAAAGATAATTTGTATCACATGCAGTCTATGATTGTTTTAAAAGGCCACTTTGAGTTTGATTTTGGTAAACATGTTCCTCATTTAACAACGAAATTTCATTTACAGTCACTACCTTCTCCGTAGCCCCAATCCTTCCTCCCCTAATTTTCATTTTTTTTTTTTCGGTTTTCTTTGAATACTCTATTTTAACGGCAGACTGATCAAATCCATTTTTAGTGTGTTTTTGTGTGGTTTTGGTGTATGGTGACTTTAAAGAGAAATCAAATTCATCAACCCAAGGACGACTTTAGAAAGAACCAAACTCTTTGATTGATATATTAACAAACAAAATGTCAAAGTGTAATAAAAGACATCGCCTCAGATAACCACGCATGGTCTGCGGTGCATTACCTACTCTGTCATGAAGATTTGTATTCTTGTTGTAATGAAGTGGATATCAGTTATCCCAAGGCCATGAACTTCCATCGCTTTAACTTGCTGGCAGTATATGGTTGAGATATGTATGGGTTTGCAAGCCAAAGAGTCCCCTGCCAGTGCCATTAGAAATGCCACTTGAAATATTTCACTATATATCTCCGGTTTTTTCACGCACTGCCGTTCTGCGGTTTTTGAAGATGCTTACTGGCCTGTGTTCGTTTAGTCATGTTGAAGTGTCATATTATGAATTACTTCTAAACCTTGCATGCAATTTTCTTTCATATGTTTTATAACGCCTTCCCCTCAGTGCCATTGTTTTTGCATCTCTTTTGTGTCCTTTTCATAATCTAAACTGTTATGAGGCTCCCGTGTGATTTCATCCGGTATCAGAAACCACAGCAGTGGCTCACGCATTCCTTGCAATCTGGTACACATCTTACAATTCATGGAATTATTCATGAATTTTCCTCTGCAATCCTTCTGAAATGAGTTCTTATTCTCTCTCTCTGTCTCTGTCTCTCTCTCTCTCTCTCTCTCTCTCTCTCTCTCTCTCTCTCCCTCTCTCTCTCTCTCTCTCTCTCTGATTTGTCTCTTTTCCAGGATCGATTCATAGATTATTTTGTCGTGGCTTTGTCACTTTTCATATATATATATGATTCGCCTACGATGTATTTGCCGTCCTCTTTCACTACATTATGTTGAGTCTTAAATAAGTGTGTCACACTGGTTTGCCTTTGTCATGAATAATTTAAAAGGAAACAAAATCGCTTCACCATTGATGCAGGCCTCTCTATCGTGTCCCAGTCCCATGCTTTTTTTCCCCTGTGACAGGGCTTACTTATCACCAGTTCTTCATCTTGTTTTAATGTAGTATAATGTGTTTGTGTATCTATCAGTGTTTTTACGGTTTGCATTGCCTATATATTTTGCAATGTCGAGTGAGCTATATATGGGAATTTGTATGTCTATGCGTTGCATGATTGCAGCTTTGACATTATTTTGTAGCTGATGTTATTATGAATGTACGCTGGCTACACATTACTGAACACAGGTGGTATTCGATTGCAGTTTGTAGTTCCCTCTATCCCTCCATTTTGTTTGTCCCCCACCCAACCCTCCCATGAGATAATGCATTGCACATAATATCAGCTAATGAGGATGCCTACTATGTCACAATATCTGTTCTCTACGTTATATTTCCCAGCTGTGGGTACGTGACCACCGTTACCGACCAAGGCAGTTGGAAAACACGTGTATGCCTTACGTGTTGAGTACCAGCAAACATCATGCCAGAATTTCTGGAAAGTGATCACCCTCCCCACTGTGTGCAGTCTCCCCACAACTTTCATCAATGGAAAGGCTTCACTTCATCATGAAGACGACGTGTGGTGACATTATCACGCCGCACGTTCTTCTATACACGACTTACTTCTGTACCACAGTGTTCGATCTAGTATCTGCTTTCAGAATGACTGTAAGGTTGAGATTCTCAAAATTCAAGCATTCCTCTCAAAGCTGCATGTAAGTTGCGATTAATGGCGTGTGAACTGCTATAGAAACTGTAGCTAGTCTGCAACGGAATGTCAACCAAACTGCAACAGAAGTGCTGCACTGTGACACTGTCTCCATGTGCGACACGATTCTTGCTTCTATTCTATGTGACAAACGAAACGCAGTAGCATATAACAGCTTATCTTCCCAGAGAAAAATGACTCATGTGCATGTGACAAACTGTAGCCCTGGCTACAACTATGTGAATGCAGTCCCTATTCAACCTCGAAATATTTTTTTTTTGCATGAGCTAAGGTGTGGGACATCCCTGTCTCTAAATATCTCTATTGTATGCCATTCCTGTACTGGTCTATGGTGCCACTACTATATGTTAGAAATGGGATACACCCACAAAATATCATCCACATCCATCTCCTTCCTGGAGCTTTCCATCTGTGTCCTCTCAGACTGTTCCAAACTCTCCACCACCATCTTCTACAAGCCCACTGACTCCCATGCATATCTCCTGTACAACTCCAGCCACCCATCCTCCACCAGAAACAGCATACCACACTCTCAGTTCCAAGGCTTAGACGCATTTGCAATAGAGAGCAGGACTTTGAGAATGAGGCTCAGAGGATGTCCCAACTTCTTCATAGCCCGCCAGTACCCAGTGGATATTGTGCAGACATCACTTGAGCGTGCACGCTCTACTAGCCGCACAGAAGCCCTGAGACCTAAAGAAACGGGAGAGGATGAGGATCGCGCTGTGGTAGTCATCCCATACCATCCTCACAACCTACCAGTCTGCAGAATCCTGCGTGAAAAATGTCAGTCTCCACCAGCAAGATCCAGACCTCAAACAAATCTTTTCCAAGCCACCGCTGATTGATTTTCAGAGGCTAAGAACCTGCATGACAACTTGTGAGGTCAAAGCTTAGACCGCAGGCCACCCAATCAACCTCACCAGGGTGCAGACCCTTGTGGGGACGAAAAAATGCAAGACATGCCCATTCATAGACACTTCAACTACAGTCGTGGGACCCACTGGCACATTCACGGTGAGGTCGAGTTTCAACTGCCAGTCTAGGGACTTAGTGTACGTCGTGACCTGCACCCTCTGCTCCAAGCTGTATATTGGGGAGACCTACCGCTCACTGGCCAACCGCTTTTCAGAGCACCTGAGATCGATGAAGCTGGGCCACAACAACCCAGTCAGCCAACATTTTGTTGGTCGGTATCACAGCTTCAGTCATGCAAAGATATCAGCATGTGGCAGAACCCCAGACACCGTGTGTACAGAAAGCACATGGACAGCAGTGTCATCGGCCACTTGGGCATCACATAGCCAGCTGGGATGAACATAACCACTGATGTATAGCTGAGCCAGGGACCTTCTGTCTTAATCTCTCTCTGTCCTGTCCCTCTTTAGCCCATGCTTTCTTTTTCTTTCAGTAGGCTAAATAGTGGTTATTTCCATTTTATTCCCCCCCCCCCTTTGTTTGTGTGTGTGTGGTGGAAGGGTGTGTGTTCCATTCCATGGGTGGGTTCTGTGTGGTGTGTGGTCGGGGGTGGAAGGGTATGTGGGGGGGGGGGGGGTTGTGTGGGGGGGGGGGGGTGGGGTGGAGGTGGGGGTGGGGGGGTGGGGGGTGGGGGGTGGGTGTGTGGCGCGGGGTGTGTGGTGATAAGGTGTGTGTGTCGGGGGTGTGGGTGCGCATGTGCGATGTGCGCGCGTGTGCGCGTGTGTGTGCTTACGTGTGCATGTGCGTGTGTGTGTGAGTGTGTTTGGTGTCTGTGTGAACTGTGGTGTGTGTGTGTGTGGTGTGTGTGTGTGCGCGTGCGTGCTCAGTACACCTGAACAGTGGTCAGTGAGTGTTTTTTTTTTTTGGTCCACCCTTAATGATTAAATGAGATGTTCTCACCCAATTTTCACATGGGCTTTCCTGTCTACACTGTCCTCTTCTCTTCACTTTGACAACTGGCCTGTGGCTTGAAACTTCAGTGTCTACATTCCAAAGGTTTCGACTACCACCAAAAGGTTTTTATAAACTTGATTATTATTTCATTTCCACCACGAAACCCTGCAGTCAACTTTTTTCTCTCTGCCTTTGTTAGAAATGGAACATCCATTCCCTTTCCATCTTCATTTATTGCCAAAATGAGGACATGCTTTTTAAGGGAAGTGGGAGCAATTATAACAGAGTGATATACATAGAGGCCACACACACACACCACACACACACATGCGCGCGCGCCACACACCGCCAATTACTGGGAGGTAGGTGATTTCAATGGTCGGTCTTCAGGTAAGGAGATTGTCTTGTTTTGAAGTGTGATGCCAAGTATTAGAAAGGTCTGAGGATTGCTTCGTCAGAGAGAGAGAGAGAGAGAGAGAGAGAGAGAGAGAGAATTTATTTTCCATCATGGTCATTGAGATAGCTGGCCTGGTTTCCGCCAGAACATACTCCTTGATCGTACTCATTGTATTTACTAAGGGATTCCTGCTGTGCATAACATGTATCAATCATGATTGATTTATGTGCTGCAGGTTGAGAATTGCTTTTTATTCTTGAATGGCATAGTAGATACCAAGCCAAACACACACACACACACACACACACACACACACACACACACACACACACACATGCACGCGCGAGCGCGTGCACGCACGCACGCACGCTCGCACGCACACACGCATGCACACAGACTGAACAAATTATCTTTCATTACCTTGTATCCTATGCGAGCAGCATAACATATGCGATCAACGATTTAAACATGGGAAGGAATGAGTATAGTTGGTATGAGCTGTACCGACCATACAGACGAGCATATGACATAATTTACAGAATCGGTAACCCTGCTTTGCTTGTGTTTGGTATCTTTGGAAATCTTATGATAATTCTGGTCATCCATCGTCTCCCTGCATCAAACGATGGTATATTTTTCCAAGTCCCTGGCGTGCTCTGACCTATTGACGTTGATAGTAGGACCACTAGAAAGCTGGCTGTACAGAGAATTTGATGTACCAAAAATTAAAACCCTGGGTGCCTGGCCATGTAAGGTGGAGAAATTCATGAGGTACATGATACCGTCTTTATCAGGATCAATGCTTGTCACCCTGTCCATGCAAAGAGCAGCCTCTGTGCTGTGGCCTCATCAAATCAATGTCATGTGGACAAAGAAAACTTCGCGAGCGCTTGCTGCTGTGTTGGTCGTCGTCATCTTTCTGATCAATGGTCACATTCTCTTTGGATATGATAGTGACACATATCGTTGTCCTGGCACGTGTTGTCGGGTTGAATCAGAGAGGTACGTGTGGTTCATGAATGAGATCTGGCCTTGGGTGGACTCACTTCAATATTGTCTTCTCCCTTCCGTGCTGCTGATGGTCAGCAATAGCATTCTTGTATGGAAACTGTTTGCATCTAGGAGAAAAGGCAGGCGTCTTCATGAACAGCAAGCAACAACACAATTAAGGCAAAAACAGGTGTCGTCGTTGACTGTGACTCTTATAATTGTCAGCGTGACTTTTATTCTCCTGAATGTCCCTATAACAATTAGATATTATGCGCCATCTGTTGATAATCATAACCCCACTCAGTATGGGCTATACAAAGTCTTTAAAGGCCTCAGTGATATTTTGTGGTACAGCAATAGTGCTGTCAACTTTTACCTGTATTGTCTGACAGGCAGTAAGTTTAGATCAATGTTTAAAAACTCACTTCTTCAGTTTTTTCAATATATCGCATAAAGCAAAATAAGTCAGTTACCGTATCGTCAGCTAGTGTCTGTTTAGCCGTGGATGCAAGAAATAGAAATTATTGTTTTGTGACCTGCCACCGTTTGTGACTTGTAGAACGATGCTTACAGCTGAATGCTTACCACATACTTGGATTGGTTTGGAGGCATTCCATTGAAAATGATTGAAAAGGTCTAAAAATGTGAATATACCCCCTCCCCCCCCCCCTCCTACACACGCTTCCCGTTATCATTATCTCAGCTTATCCTCTCTCTCTCTCTCTCTCTCTCTCTCTCTCTCTCTCTCTCTCTCTCTCTCTCTCTCTCTCTCTCTCTCTCAACTACCCGTCCTCTAATAGTGGATGCACCTTAATTCCGAACCCAAACAACTTTGGGGAAAAAAATAAGCGCCACATTGACTTTACATAAAAGCTAATGTTTAACTGTTTGTTACTCCTCCTTTAGCTCTGATATAATATCACGCCCAAATGTGAAACAACTAGACTAAGATTCGAATACGATATTGATATTCACAGATCCATCTCTCACTTGTGCCAAGAGAAAACGACACAGATCTTAAGTTCTGTTCAATGTTAACATTATTGAAGTGAATTACAAGCTCATAAATGATCTTTTAGGACCAGTTACAGTTGAATGCAATGAAATCGTTTCATTAATAAAAAGCAAGATGAATAGTTCCTAAAGAATAGCATAACAACAACCGGATTTAAACAGGTCACTCAGCTAGGAATAACACTAACTTGGAGCTTTCGACAGACCTCCGTCCGTCTTCTTCAGTGGTAGTGTTGCCACTGGGTGAACTGGAGTTCAGTGCACACGACCACGGATTGAACCCTGGTCATGTGACTGAACAATGATGGTGTTGTACACCAATGTCTGCCCCGGTCCCTATTGAGTGTTTCGGTTGTTGGCGGCGATATGTATAGCTTTCCTTCACGCCACGCTGAAACCATCTATTTTCACGGTCGAGAACGCTGATGTTTTCATAATCGAAATGTTGTTGCTGGGCGTATAGGTGGGGCGCCTACTGGTGATGATTCCCTTTTGTGTTCTGTAAAGCGTTTTTGAAGGTTTCTCTCAGTTCCTCTGACATAGTTCTCTTCACAGTCCTGACAGTCTATTTTGATAGATCATCCAGACTTGTCCAGTTTGTCAGTTTTGTCCTTGGGGGCGACAAGCTGGCTGCGGATGGTGTTGATAGGTTTAGGGAGACGCCAGTTAGCACTTATGCCATTTTGTCCATTTTTACACTTATTCCAATGGATACATAGCTTTTCTCTCTTTTTTTTTTTCCCATATGTTCAATTGCGCCTTTCCAATGTCAGCCACTTCAGTTCCTTCATACATACCAAAGTCAAATCTAGCTGTTTATAGTTCCAGCATGAAGTGGTTCACAGTAATTTATCAGCGTCAGGATGGCATTATGTCAACTACTGGAGAACACACTGTAGGATTACTGTGTCATGTGGTTGATGATCAATGGTTCCAGCTCTGGCCTATCATATGTATGACACCATTAACGACGCTACGCTCTGACAACTATATGAGTCATTCGCAGCAACTCGGTCTGTTTATTTTCAGTCTGCGCTACCCTCTGAACGCTCGGCTTCTACTGGTGCACCCCAAGGCACAGTTCTGTCTCCTGTTTTTAATTACGTTATATACTAATGATTGTAGAAGCACAGAGAAAACTCCACTCATCAAATATTCTCATGAACCTGCTGTATTAGATATGTCAAAATCTGATCCAGTTTACTTTGACGAAACCAAAAAGTTTTGTAGCTGGTGTAAACACAACTTTCTCGATCTTAACGTGCAAAAAAAAAAAAAAAAAAAAAAAAAAATTGAAAGAACCCAGAACATGTGCCAGACCTTATAATTGATGGTGAAGCTGTTGAAACAGTGAATGAGTATAAATATCTGGGAATGATTGATGGTGATAAATTCGTTTTTTTATAACAATGTTACTAAAATCCATAGACATTGCCAGTCAAGAATATTCTGTTTGCAAAGGCTACGAAATATTGGTGTTAACCCTGTGATCTTACAAACTCATTACAAATGTTGTGAAGGGTCATTGCTCACTGCTCCTTTTATGTGCTGGTATGGAAGTTTGGGTGTGAAGAGCAAGCGAATATTGAATGATGTGGTGAATGTGTGTAGTAAAGTGATTGGAAGGAAACAAGTTGGTATGCAAGAATCATATGACAGACGAGTGGAGAGGAAAACAAGAAAGATTGCCAGTCATGATAGCCATGTTTTAGAAATATATTACGCAATTTGACCATCTGGACGTCGGTTTAGTCAAATGTAGGACACACACACACACACACACACACACACACACACACACACACACACACACACACACACACACACTTTAATACTTTAATACTTAGTTCGATCGATCTTCTAAATTCGTGATGTTTTTTGCACTATTTTTCATGTTAAGTGGTGTGAGGGAATATGTGTGTGTGGGGGGAGATAAATAGAGAGAGAGAGAGTGGGTTGGGGGTAGTGTGTGTGTGTGTGTGTGTGTGTGTGTGTGTGTGTGTGTGTGTGTGTGTGTTTGAGTTTAAGCATATGAGTGTGCTTGTGTGTGTGCATGTGTATGGGTTTTTTTTTCAAATGATTATGGTGTGTGTGTGTGTGTGTGTGTGTGTGTGTGTGTGTGTGTGTGTGCCACTTGATTGTGACAATTTTAGCATTATGTGTGCTGTCTTGTGATATTGTTTATTATGCACCTATTTTAATTTCTACTTTTCTCAGATGATAAGCGTTTCCTTGGCAAACATGAAGATATTCCCAGTGACAGCTCTGCAGGTGTATCAAAGCTTCTTAGCACATGGGGACTGGGGAAAAACAGACGATCCTTCATGCCCCCTCTGCCATGAAAAAACAAACAGTAGAGCGTGTCCTAAGCTCATGTAAAGTAGCCCTGGCTCAGGAAGGTACACATGGAGGCACAACCAAGTGCTCAAAGAGATTGTACAAGTAGTCTGGGCTAGTACCAACACACAAAGGGAAAATCAGGACTCCAAAAGCACCCACAACATTCTTCACGGCAGGAGGGTAGCGAATCATGGCCAAGAACAACAGTGCCACTCAGAACATTCAGGCAGAGTCTGCTGGACGGCGCAGATGACTGGGAGTGCACTGCAGACCTCCCAGAATGGAAGAGTCACCCAGAGATCATCAGCAAGAGTGGCATGAGACCAGACATAGTAGTCCACTCTCAGTCAACCAAGCAGCTGATCATGATCGAGCTCACGGTGCCATATGAGAACAGAATGGAGGCAGCTCAAATCTACAAGACTGAAAAGTATGCTGATCTGGCAAACAGCCTGAGGAGAGAAGGCTATCAGGTCAAAGTCCTCACTGCAGAAATTGGAGCTAGGGGGTTTGTAGGAACGTCTGCATACAGCCTCATGAAACAGCTCTCAGTTGCAGGGGGAGGAAAAACCAGAGCCCTGAAAGCAATGGCAGAAGCAGCAGAGAGGTGTTCAAGCTGGATCTGGTCAAGGAGGAACAAAAGTGAACTTCATAAGGCTTTAACTTTCCTACAAATATCAGGTGTCCCAGTGGCTCAGTGGTTAGTTCGCGAGTCATTAAGTGGAGATGACCATGTCCAGAGGGGCATGGGTTCGAATCCCAGCCGTGGCTCGTCCCCAAGATGGGAAAAAAAAGGGGGCAGCAGAGGGACATCCGGAGTCATGAACCGGGTGTGGCCCAACCCCCCTAGAGTGTCAGGAGATAAGGGCCGAAACACTTGCTTGAAGGGGCTTCTCTTCTGAGGACTCTCTGCTGCCACGCTCTCCACGAGTTTTCTTTCTACAGTGTTAAAGCAAGAATTTTTTTTCAGTGCCTCCTTCCTGGCAACAGTTGCCCATAGATTGTGCATACCTTGAACAAAACAAAATGGGGTAGTCATCCAGCGTACATATTGAACTGCTTAACAATGTGTTAGCTGGTCTCATCAATGAGGACCAAACAGGTTTCCATAAACAATAAGTGTGTAGTGGTTAACATTAGACTCATTTATAACATAACAGCTTGCTTAAATGAGCACAAGTTAGTGGGGGTTCAGTAAACACTGAGCTAGAAAAAACGTTCGATTCAATTAGCTGGGATTCAATGTATACATGAGAGCATTTCGTTTTCAAAAGGATTTTAAGCAATTGGGTAGAAACATTCTAAAAAAATGACACAAACAAACAAACAAATAAACAAACAAAATCAAAAACTCTATCATACGTCCTTGTTCATAGTATACTTGTTTTAAAATAGTTAGAAGATCGACATAAGGTGACACACTATTGTCATTTTCACTTATCTTGTATGTTAAAATTATGCAGACTTTTAAAGCCGACCTTTAAAATGTTCAAACCAGTCAAGCGTTGCTCTGATATTCATTTGCTTTCATAGAACAGAAGTTTTTATATTTTCCCGGCATTGTTTTTGATTATTTGTAAACCAAGTTAATCCACGATGAAAAAACTGATGATGCGCATGTTCTTTTCGTTGTAGAAGATGTTTATATTCTCCTCTTACATCATCATCACTGTTGGCTGTATTTTTCGTTTCCTGAAAGACTTGTTATTCATTTCTGTTGTCCTCTTCCCTTACTCGATTTACATTCTTTATCACCCCAGTCACTGTCTTTCCTTAAATTCCCAATATTAATTCGTTTCTTCATGCAGACTCAATACAAGTGACAGTTTTTATTTAAAAATAGCATTTAGAGGTTCATTCTAGTCATGATCGATTAGATCAAAATGCATGATCAAGTGAGCGTCACGCTTCAAATGAATGCATTGATTCTCAATAAGAATGTGTTACTTCACTTTTTCACACATTTTCTTTAAATTTTTGTCTAGATGTCCAACTCTTCACATTCAATTAAATTCAGTGTGGTTGTTGATTGGATTCTTGCATTTCCTGTTTTTCCCCTTTGAAACTTCTATACTGCAAGATGAAGAAACAAAGAAGAGCAATTCCGTTGATAGTTATAAATAAGCATGAACACTACTTCCAGCCTGAGACACAGACGTGCATTTCCATCAAGGTCTCTTTCAAATACACTATTCAGCATATACAAACCAAGATCAGTTCACATGTTTAAGAAACTTCTCTGTAGCGATCCGGTTTTAGGTCATCTGAATTTCTATTGGAACATTTAGCCAGACTTTCGATATTAGTGTCAAATTCATTTTCATCTAAAATATCAGGGGGGAAATTTGCCGTTCAGCTGCTCAAATCACAGCAAACTGATCACACACACACACACACACACACACACACACACACACACACACACACACAGAGTATCATATTCAAACATGCAGTCATTAATCTCCTCTTGAAGTAAACCAACGTCGTTTGCAATATCTAAGCAAGCATAAGAAGGCCAGCCTTCAGGAGACACATACGAACACACTCACACACACACTCAACACACACACACACACACACACACACACACACACACACACACACACACACACACACACTGCAATGCAGAAGAAGCTCTTTCCAAAATGTTCATAATAATCTCATTCACTGTGGCTTACTGTGAAGCGACAACAAGACACTGACCAAGTGTGACGGAGTTGTAAAGGACCTTTTCACTGACAAGCTCGGCCTGTCACGTGATGTTGAATTTGACAAGGGTTCACTGGTTAAGATCTAAACCTGATTCCCCCATGACTGCCAGAAGCGTTTTTTGTTTGTTTGTTTGTTTGTTTGTTTGTTTTACCCTCAATAAACAGAAGATTGAAGTGTTGAAGGCAAAGGACAAGCTCCAGGGAGTCGTTTATTCATTGGTGAAGACTTTTCTAGTCATGTCAGAGAAATCAGGAAAAGGTTGACTCTACACCTTAAAAAAGCACGTAGTGAACGTAAACGAGCAACAACGGTATTTCATCACCTCCGGAGAGACAGTAAGAAGTATTTTGTCAATTCTAGTGACACGCTTGTGGAGATGAGTTAGGACGTTGACTGGCCCAAAGACAATGTGATCTCTTTGCAGAGGAAACAAACCAGAAGAGTGCACCAGTTTCGCTGTCACAGTTGTAACGAGTATGACACACATCTTGCATGTGCTAATCAGAAAATGGTAGACGAGGTTTGCTACACTAGCGATTCAGCCACTGTCCGAACTAAACATGTGTATGTAAACACTAAGCATGTGCAGGTTGAATCTGTGTCAGTCGGCATGTAGGACGCGTTTTTCATGACAGTATGTGCAACGCTTTCCCCACATATGCTGACAGTGATAACCCAAATTGCTTTGTTGAAAACAATAATTGGAAATCCTTTTCTTTTCTTTACTGGAATGTGAACGGTTTTTTGTCTATATTACACAATACAAATTGTCTCTTGTGTTTGTTCTTTTGATTCTATATGTTTTGATGAAAAAAGGCAGACATGGTCAGAAGGGGAAATGCAATGCTATCAGCATGGGGCTGATGAGGGAATGAGATGGTGTGAAGGACAGAAGAGGAGGTGATGGAGGGGGGGGGGGGGCGGATGTCACGGCACTCGGCTTTATTACTAAGAGGAGGAAACCAATTCTCCCACAGCTGCAAAAGTCTCAATGTCCTTATCGTGAGCAAAGAATCCAAGAGCCAAGTGCTTTTCCTTTCAAGTGCCATGGCCCTGGGCATTTGAAATGCCTTAACAAAAAAGACGCTGCACCCCAAATGTTCTTCCTCGCAAAACATTATCAATGACTCTAAGGTTATGAGAACTTGAACACATAGGCCTGTCATTCATTGGGTGGGTGTTATCAGAAATGGATGGAGGTGGGTGAGGAGCAGAGGTGAGTCCAAGGGAAAAACGTAACGTTACTGGCATGAGTTTTGCTTGTGCGACCACGGCACAAGTAAGGACGGGGCTGATTGCAACAAATGTGGAGGGTTTTAAGGTGAGTGATTCTCTCTCTCTCTCTCTCTCTCTCTCTCTCTCTCTCTCTCTCTCTCTCTCTCTCTCTCTCTCTCTCAGATGAAGCAGTTTGGGGAAGTAATTGTTGTAAAATAGAGAAGAGGTATTCAGCCAAAAAATGTGAAGAAAAAATTGTCTGGGCTGATGAATATGCTGGTATATTCAAAAATGAACTTGAATGTGATGAATTTCTAGACAGCATGCAGGAAACGCGTCAGTTATTACAAATTAACGTGAATGAGAGTCTAGATAAATTTGTCAGTGCTTTGTGTGGAGCTGCAGCTTGTATGGTTCGAGTTATCGGTAGAGGCAGCAAAACATACAATGACTGGTTTGATAAGGAGTGCGAACGAAAGAAACAGGACGTTAAAAGGTTATTAAAAAAGATTTCAGAGATGCAAAACAGCCAAGGATAAAAGTAAGAAAAGAGAAGAATACGCTGTATCGCGTAAAGAGTATGTTATGCTAAGGAAAACAAGGAACTGGAGTTTAAAGAAAGTAGGTTAAAAAAACTAAAAACTTCAGTCAATGATTCTAAAGTGTTCTGGTCAGTGATAAGATCTATAAACAAAAAGAGTTTTGTGTATAACGAAATCTCAGTTCAACAGTGGCATGACCATTTTTGGGGCGTTTTTCATAGTTTTTGATGATAAAAGTAAAGAACAAGAGACTAGTATGATAGATGAAAATGAAACTGAGCCATTATTTAATCACCTATTTCCAGTGAAGAAGTCGTTGCCGGTATTAAACATTTAAAATTAGGAAGAGTGCAGGACCGGATAGAATCATAGCAGAAATGTTGAAGAATGCAAACACAACTGTAATCAATTTTCTTGTTCATTTATTCACTCAACTTTTTGATAATGGTATCTTTCCATCAGAATGGGCTAAATCTATAATTGTACCAATTTACAAAAACAAAGGAGACGTGAACAATCCCGACAAACTATCGTGGAGTATCACTTACCAGCGTTTTAAGTAAAATCTACACTTACATACTAAATGCAAGATTAACTGAATGGGCTGAAACTGAAGAAAAAATAGTGGAAGAACAAGCAGGTTTTAGAACCAGTTACAGCACCATAGACCATATATTTACACTATATTCTTTGATTCAGAAACATCTTCTCTGCAAATCGAAGCTGTACATTGCATTTGTAGATTTCAAGAAAGCCTTTGACTCGGTAAATCGGAATGCTCTGTGGAATGTACTCCGTAAAAATGGTGTTAATAGTAAATTATACATGGCTATTAGAGGGGTCTACAACTCAGTGCTTGCATGTGTGTGCGTGTGAAGAGTGAGTATTCCGAGTATTTTGATTGTCCAAATGGAGTAAAACAAGGATGCTTGTTAAGTCCACAGTTGTTTTCTTTTTTCATAAACGAACTGGCGGTGGAATTGTCCCGCAAAGGAAGACACATGGTATCCGGATGATACCTGAAGCAGTTGAATTAGTTTTTACTACTGTATGCTGATGATGATGTGGTTCTCCTGTCCGGAACAGTTGTAGGTTTGCAAAACCAACTAAATGTATTGAAAGAAGAAGCAGACCGCTTAGGTTTATCAGTTAACTTGGATAAGACGAATATAGTGGTCTTTAGAATGGGTGGTCACCTATCAGTGTATGAAAAATGGTCTTATGGAAATGCAGATGTTCAAGTAGTTAATTCATATAAATATCTTGGAATGATATTTTCAACAAAATTAACTTTCCGTTACGCATGGGAAGAATCTCTGATGAAAGGGAAAAAAGGTACTATTGAAATTCTGAAATCCCTGAGAAAACTGAATTGTACAGACTGTGGTATATTTTGGAAAATGTTTGATACACAGATAAAAACCTCTTCTTACTTATGCAGCTGAAATTGGGGCTTACATGAAAATTTGCAGATGGAAAAAGTACATACGTATGCTATGAAGCGTTTCCTTCAAGTACCTATTCATTCATCCAACACCGTTTTATATGGAGAAATGGGCAGATACCCGTTGTATATAAGTACATTTGTGAAATGTATTAAGTACTGGTTGAAGATCTTGAAGCTACCCCAGTCCCGTTTCAGCAGGCAAGCCTATGATATGATGCTTTTAGAAATGGAAAAAGGTAAAGAAAACTGGGCTTATAAAGTAAAGAAAGTCCTTTCAGAACAGGGTTTTGGAATAGTGTGGATGACCCAGGAAGTAGGAAATGAGCAACAGTTCATTGCGGAATTTAAAGACAGGCTTATTTGTTCTTTTAAACAGAATTGGCACTCAGATATGGAAAGTAAAGAAAATATCGCTGGTTTTTCTCATTTAAGAATGTGTTCCATCCTGAAAAGTTTCTCAGTGTCATAACAGATAGATGGCACAGAATAAATTACGCAAGATTTAGGTTGAGAACTTTAGGTTTTAATGCGAACAAAAGATGTTTGAAATGTGAAACATCCACAGAATCTCCTTGTCCTGCATGTAGACATATTATTGATGACGAAGAACACTTTCTGTTCCACTGTACAGCTTATAATGAAGTGCGGACAAATTGTTCATTTTTCAGCTAGATATAGCGAAAAAGACAAAATGTCGCTGGCGTGTTATCATCAGATGATGAACTTGTAATTAAATCAGTTGCGAAATTCATCGCGGAAGCATTGAAAATTAGGCAGATGAAGGATAGTGAAGTTTAAGATAATACATTATAAGAGATATCTGAATGAATATTATCATTCATCGCATGTGGAAGAGATCAGTAAAATACAATGACATCATTCATTTGAGTGGATGGTCGTTTTTCCCCCCCCCCCCCCCAAGTTGAAGAGATCGGTAAAATACAATGTCATCATTTGATTGAGTGGATGGTCGAGTCAGTCTTAAGGTGTGTGTGTGTGTGTGTGTGTGTGTGGTGTGTGTGTGTGTGTGTGTGTGTGTGTGTTGTTTTTTTTTTTGTGTGTGTTTTTGTTTTTTTTTAACTTTACTGCATTACTCCTGTGCGTGAGGTGAGGACATAA
>JADBJO010022164.1:0-28365 GCA_016801955.1 Conus betulinus | reverse complement strand
CGCTCTGGGTGAAGGGAGATCTCATTAGGCCAGGCCAAGATCTTCCCCTGGCGCCGTTTCCTCGCTGGGTGCCACACCGGCAAATTTAAAAAAAAAAAAAAAGTGCCTGTAACCACAGGCTTTCGTGACATTTTGTTGATTTTTTCTGAAATTTGCTTTCTTTGCGAAAATGTGTCTTTGTATTAATGAGTTTTTCCTTCCATGTGTTTAGGCAGTTTTTTGTGTTCGTGTAAAACACGTCATTATGTTTATTTATTCTTCTTAATCACTGAGGGTCGGATAAAATAAAAGTCTCTTTTTTCTGTGTTCACCCCTCATTAGAAACCATTCGTTCGTTCTATCGTGCGCTCTCTCTCTCTCTCTCTCTCTCTCTCTCTCTCTCTCTCACACACACACACACACACACACACACACACACACACACACACACACACAACCACACACGTACGTGCACATGAACACGCGCGTGCAAACACATACATCCTTTAACCTATTGTTGGGACATGGATGATAAACTGATTTATGCTCATTATTTTTAATTCAAAACAACCCACAGGCCAATTATACTCTGGACGTAAATAAAACTAAACCTTAAAAGGACATACTTTGCCTTCAGATTTTTTTTTCTATCTTGATATATTTAGCAAAATTTTAACAGAACAGATTCTCTTCCACACAAAAGATTACACATTGAAAACATTGACTTTACAGTTATAGATTTGGGAGGCAAAAACTACTTACTTGATTGAAGATGTTTCCGACTGTACAAGATAAAAATGGAATTCATCACCTAACGTATTCATATCACAAGACTACATATTCTATTTTCCCTTAAAATGTGGCTGTGTATTTCCAGTTCAATATTAAGTTTACAACACAAAGTGGTTCACACCTAAGTATCAGCGTCAGGATAGCATCATGTCAACTACCTGAGAACACACTGTAGGGTTGCTGTGTCATCTGGTTGATGATCAATGATTCCAGCACAGGCCTATCATTCGTAGGGACACCATCAACGACGCCACGATCTGACAACTATAGGTGTCAGACACATCTACTCTGGGCCATATGCAGGGCCCCATTTGCAAAGCGCTTAATTCAATAGTCGTTATTCAGTGATTTCCGCTTGTATGAATCAGTAGCGTCAGAAGATATTTTGCACTAAGGGACCAGCCTCAATGTTCCTGCGCTGCATTCTGACTACAACATCGCTTATCAAGATGGCAGAAAAACACATGCGTAGGTGAGAGATGTGTGTGTGTGTGTGTATGTGTGTGTGTGTGTGTGTGTGTGTGTGTGTGTGTGTGTGTGTGTAGAAAGGGAGGGGGGACACCTACCTTTAAAATCAGTGTTAACACCGGCACGATGGTTGTTCTGAAATTGCAATTTGGGAAAAACTATTAAACACAACACATTCTGGAAATTTAATTGTGAATGTTTAAAAGACAAGCAATATGCAGAAGAACCACATAATGCAATCGATGAAATTATCTGTGAATATCCGATAGAACAGTATGACGTAGAAAAAACACTCTCTTGAATCCCACTTATAGATGTGGAACTTACTGTATTAGATAAAGTTTTTGTCGACTTTTTTGCTCATGAAAATAAGATCGAAAACTATTGGATATGCTACTATGAGGAAGAAAAAGGCTTTTAAAAAAAGACGATTTATTAAAACGAAATCTGTGTATTAAAAAAACAAAGAAAATAAAACAGAGGAAGACTTTAAAGTGTTAAAAGAAAATACAACAACTAGTGATACTCAAAGAGAAGAGAACATACATGGGGTTATATTATGATCAAGAGCTAAATGGATTGCTGAAGGGGAAAAAATATCAAACTACTTTTGTAATTTAGAAAAGAGGCACTATGTTAATTAATAAAAGTATGACAAAATTGGTCGACAGCAATGGAACACTTATAGATGAGCCAAATAAGATAAATTAGAAGTTCATTTATTTTATAAAACGACTGCATTCCAAAAGAAACCTAGGTACATGTGACGTAAATGACTTAATACAAGAATGTCCACAATTATCTAGAGAAGAACAAGATTCCTTAAATGGAGAAATAACTTTAGAAGAAGCTGGCTTTGCTTTGAAAAACATGAAAAATGGTAAACGTCCTGGTTTTGACGGTTTGGAGCTGAATTTTATTCATTTTTTTCTGGAATAAAAAATGGTCCTTTTGTAGTTCGTGTTCTAAATCAGTCAGTGAAGAATGGGGAACGGTCAATCACTCAAAAAGAAGAATAATCAATCACTCAAAAAGAAGGAATAATCACCCGCATACCTAAACCGAATAAATCGAGAGACAATACAAAAAAACTGGAGACCTATTTCAATTTTAAATGTTCTGTATAAAAATGGGTCTGCATGCATCGCAAATAGAATTTTTAAAAAAAAAAGGTTCTTCCGAGCCTAATAGGTGAGGATCGGACAGGTTTCATTGCAAATATATATCTTGGGGATAACATACGGCTTATTTATGACCTAATTAACTATCTGGAAGTGAGACAATTACCCGGGACTTTTATTCTGTTTAGATTTTGAGAAAGCGTTTGATTCTCTCGACTGGGAAATCTTTACCTAAAATTTTGAGAGAATATGGTTTCGAAAATAGCATATGTAATTAGATACAAACATTTTCACAAAAAAAAAAAAAAAGCAACTGTTATAGTTAACGGTCAAACTTCGGATTGGTTTCACACTGAAAGAGGCTGTAGACAGGGAGATCCACTTTCGCCTTATCTATTCATACTATGTGTAGAAATCTTAGCAATCATGATTAGAGAAAATAAAGATATAAAAGGTGTTAAAATAAACAACAAAGAACTTAAAATATCACAACTTGCTGATGATACACAGTTAATGAATAATGGAGATCGAATATCTTTTAAAAGATTTGTCCAATTAATAGAGAAATTTGGAAAGTATTCAGGACTTTTCCTAAATGCAGATAAAACACAAGCCATATGGCTAGGTAGCAAGAAGGGCTCAGAAATAAAATATATGCAACACTTTAAATATACAGTGGAACCCTGATAAGTTTAGAATATGGGAATATGGTTCACAAATGATGTAAAAAAAAACTGTGAAAAGATTAATTATGCTGAAAAATTGTCAGAAATAACAGCCTTGTATCAAATATGGATGAAAAGAAACATTACTCCTCTTGGACAAGTTGCTGTGTTAAAATCTTTGATTTTATCTAAATTGATTCATCTATGGATTTTACTTCCAAATCCACCAGATGACTTCAAAAATGATTGTCAGAGAATATGTTTTTGGTTTGTTTGGAATGGTAAACGGGATAAAATAAGTAGAAAAATTGCACTAAAAAGCATAAAGGGGGGGGGGGGGGGTAGGCATACCCGATATTAGAAAGCATATCAATGCTCTAAAACTTACCTGGCTGAGAAGATTTAAAACAACACAAAACACAGTGGAAAAATATTGCCAGTGTAATGTATCCTTTTTTCGCAGAAATAGAAAAATATATGGTCCTTGCTATCCTTTGAATAATTACAATAATGTATTCTGGAACCATACATTCATGGCATATAGAGATTTTTGTAGACACCTGAAAAAAAAAAACCCGATCGGATGTACTGTCCGAGCCAGTCTTTCAGAATGACAAATTTAAAATTGGTGACAATGTAATCAGATATAATTGGACTTGGAAAGGGGTTTACTGTGTTTCACACATTTTTTTGAAAAACGACGGAAGTTTTCTAAGTTTAAACGAATTTAATAGAAAATATGATATGGGTGTATGCTTCTTGGCTTACTACGGCTGTGTAAGCTCTATTAGGAAATATAAACAGCAAACTGGTCTAAATATATCAATTAATCAAAATGTAAAAGAAAAACCAAGAGCTCTAAAAATAATATACTCTATATCCAAGGGATCAAGACTGTACTGTGACCTTTTCAGATTTGACAGCAAACTTCCTAATTCGTGCCAGAAAATGGACTGAAAAAATGGGAACAGAAATTTCTTGGGAAAAGGTTTTCAACCAAAGTCATAAAATACAGGAAATAAAAACTAAATGGCTGCAGCTGCATATCGTACACAGGATTCTTGGAACTAACGTAGTTTTAAAGGAAATGGGGATAGTGGGGAATAACAATTGTGATTTCTGTAAAGAAACTAAGGACAATATAGAGCATATTTTCTGGGAGTGTCATTACTCAAAACAGCTTTGGGAAAAATTTGGAGAGACTGCTAAAATCAAAATTCTTTCCAGGTACAAACTTTACATTTCGTGAGAAAGTTATACTTTTTGGATATGATGAAATCGTGTCTACAGACTCGGTTTTAGATTTAATAATTCTTTTAGGAAAACAGTATATCTATAAATGCAAATTTGATCATTGTCTTCCTGATATAGTCTCCTTCCAAAGGTACCTACCTTCACGTTATAAAATCGAAGAGTACAATGCAGATATACATTGGAATGGAAATGTTTTTAAAACAAGATGGTTACCATATTTACCACTTATAGAAATGGAATGAGAAGAAAAAAAGCGGAAAAAAAGAAGGAAAAAGATGAAAGAAATATGAAAATTATAATTATGTAAAGTGATATTTTCTCCTGTAAATGTCGCATTGATAAAACAATACTTTGGGCTGGATTCATCAATGACTAGTGTTTAGAGTGCATCGAAAATTATGAACATGCATGTATACAAATGTCTTTATTCTTGCTGATGTTGCTGTTTTCATCTATACATTGATCGACAGCTCTTCGTTACATGGATGTATACGTATACGTGTGTGTGTGTGTGTGTGTGTGTGTGTGTGTGTGTGTGTGTGTGTGTGTGTGTGTGTGTGTGTGTGTGTTTTTTTCTTTTTTTCCATAGCCCTTTTTTCTTTGTGTATGTTTGGTAAAACACACACACACACACACACACACACACACACACACACACACACACTCTCTTATGTACAAATGCTGTTATGTTTTTTAACGTTGATTAGAACGAATTAAAAAGTTAAAAACAAACAAACACAACAAACAAAAAACACTGGCATGAGGAAGAACTCCCTTCATCAAAATTTTCAGTTTTCGTTAAAAAAAAAAAAAAAAAAAAAAAACGCTCGGGGGTGAGGATAAGGGTTTCAGTGTGTGTGTGTGTGTGTGTGTGTGTGTGTGTGTGTGTGTGAGTGCGTGCGTGCGTGCGTGTGCGTGTGTGCAGTGTGTGTGTGTGTGTGTGTGTGTGTGTGTGTGTGTGTGTGTGTGTGTGTGTGTGTGTGTGTGTGTGTGTGGAAGGGGAGAGGGGCACCTACCTTTACAATGATTGTTAACGTGCCGAGCGTTCACAGGTTTTAATGTCTAAAACCATCAGGGTAGTGGGTGGGTAGTGGTGGCAGGGGTGTATTGTTCAGTCAGCTAAGGGCATCATTCTTCAAATCCTGTTAGTGACCGCTCTATGACCACTGCGCCCATCCATTGTGTCTATGGCAATATAACGTCCTGGTGACAGTATTGTTTGTTTGTTTGTTTGTTTGTTTAAGAATGACAACATTTTCTGGTAGATTTGATGACATTCAACAACAGAACTGGGTGTAACATACATGGCAGTGTGGCATTGCTACAGTGGAGAAAGGAACATTCTGTATGTGTGACATACATGGCAGTGCGACATTTTACACAGGAGAATTATACATTCTGCTAGTGAAACTTTTTTTATTGTGAAGAAAAGGGCATTATGTAAATGTGACATCCATGGCAGAGCAGAATTGTTATAGTGGAGAAAGGAAAATTCTGCGACTGACATCCTCACAGTAGACGAAGAAACTTTTTTTTTTTTTTTTTTTTTGTGAGTGTGACATTTGCAGAATGTCCTTTTCCCATCTGTAAGGACGTCACACTGTAATGGATGTCACGCTAACAGAATGTTTCTTTCTCCATTATAACACTGTCGTGCTACACAATGTCCCTTTCTCCACTATAACAATGTCACGTTCACAGGATGTCTCTTTCTAAACTATAACAACGTCATAGTCACAGAATGTCTGTTACTAAACTATAACAATGTCATATTAACAGAAAGTCGGGTCTGGCTGGGCATTAGCAAATAGTTTTGTTCAAAATGCCTATTTCAACGATTCCCTTTGCTGTCGACGTGAAGAATACCATATTCCTATTTCGATGTCGTTCTTCTTGTCCCCATTTTCATTTCATTTCCCACCCCCTTCATCCGGCCTCCCCAATTTGTTCTGCTAAAGTCATATTCATAGTGACCGAGAAATTGTTCGTCTACATTCGTTCCTGTCCAGTCTGTGCTTTTTCTTCTTTTTTTTCAAGGAGACCGACAGGTCTCATTAATCTAAACTGTGTTGCACAGCTGAACCTCTGTCTCTGTATGATCCTCGTCAGCCTAGTGACGACTTCTGCAAAATGACAGCAGCGAGCTTATCACTCGCTCACAGCTTTCTTGATGACGTCGACGCCTGACCGACAACACACACACACACACACACACACACACACACACACACTCACGCACGCACGCACGCGCACCCACCACGCACGCACTCACGCACGCACAACACACACACACACACACACACACACACACATATACCCACCCATCCACCACCAACCCACCCACCCACCGACCCTCCCCCACACGCACACACACACACACACGCACGCACGCACGCACTCACGCACGCACGCACGCACACGCCACACACACACACACACACACACACACACACACACACACGCGCGCGCACGCACGCGCAACCACGCACGCATGCACGCACAACACACACACACACACACACACACACACACACACACACACACACACACACACAAACACACACGCACTTTCACTAACGTACGCACTGGCACGCATACACGCAAATTTTATGGCGTATATATGAATATAGACTTTTTCTTTTTCAAAATGTTTTGTTAACTCATTTTAACAGTATAGCGATTCAAAACCAGTTTGGGTGCTTATATAATGTCAATGGTATGTAGTTTTTGTTGTTGTTGTTGTTGTTGTTGCCGTTGTTTTTTTGTTTGTTTTGTTTGTTGTTTGTTTTAGAAAAGAAACACAATCAATGTAATCAACAACTCAACCTTTACTAGCACTTCTTGCAAGGGAGTGCAGATCGAAAGTCCAGAAGTTGACTTTCGTTTCATTCGGTTCCTAACAGAAACGTTCTTCCTTAGAATAACACAGTAGAACTGATTATTCAACACCTTTAACTCACAGTCCGAAACGTGCTGTTCGGTGGGAAGGGGATGGGGGGGGGGGGGGGGGGGCAATGTCGTACATTCGAATCCTGACGATTATGCTTCTCACCTCACACTTTTTTTTTCCCACGAGACACGTCGATGACAGCAAGGATTCTAATAACACGCAGAGACAGCACGACATAAAACAGCATAACAAGGCGCAACATATAACAAAGGGACGCCAACGAATACAAAGCAAAACAACTGAAATCAGATCGATGATATATAAGATAAATTAACACACCACAGTATAGTACCCATCTCTCTCTCTCTCTCTCTCTCTCTCTCTCTCTCTCTCTCTCTCTCTCTCTCTCTCTGATCGATTGTTCATCTGTCGATGCCCATTTAGTAGGCACTCCGGAATAACTTTTATATATTTATATGGATAATCATCGTTTGTCATGCAGTGCATGAAACAAATAAATATTCCACTAGTGATCCATTGATCGTAATAGATGAATTATACATCTGTGGATCTGAATTCAGTTTCTAGAGGGCCTATGACTGGAACAACCCTAGTGACGCATTGGCCAACACACCGTATGCTTATTTTCAGTGACACATTAATTACGTTCATGACCAATGGAAGAGTGCAGGCAGACCTACAACAGACGTCACAGTTTTCACTCCGTTGTGATGAGATTGAACAGGGTCACATACTCGGTTTTTTTATCCACTGAGTTTATATGGCACAGTTTGTCATGAATTGAGCCTCAAACTCTAGTTACACGGCACGCAGGGCAGCTTACAGCGAATCACTGGAAATCTTGAGAGCAGACCATTAAGACTCTGTCCACAAACTACGCACTGTTCCTTGCATTCTGAAGGTAGGAGGGGAGGAGTGGCCAGGATCTGAAAAAAAAGAAGATATACCGTATTAATCACTACTTAATTAGTCAATTGGTTAACCAATTAATTAACTCATTAATTAGTGTGTTTCTCCACGTGCTCGTTTGTTTATTGTGGCTATTATTATTTTTCCCTTTGTGTTTCTCTTCATCCCCCCCCCCTCCACCCCAACAATTTTCTGGAGGACTATTTTCACAAAGCTGCTGGATCCTGTCACATGGCCCTGACAACGTAATTTTCTTGTCGTGATGGGCGTCTTGAAATGTTTAATAGTCTTTTATGCCACTGAATTGTTTTGTACACTTGTTTATTAAAACTAGGATCAGTTTGCCTGATGTTATAGCTTTTTTACGGTAATATCTAATATGTGTATTGCAGGGATCTGGTAAAGCTAATGATGACAGCAGGGTGAGTGAGCAGTTGAACGCATCCTAGTGCATCCCTATGCCATATAGTGTTGGTGTTTCACCCAGCCTTTAACTCCTAGACTGCTGTGGATGGTTGTGCTGGTCAGTGAGACAGTAGCATCCTGGTGATGAGATGGGATAAAGAGACTGGGTCACTGTCTATCACTGTCTACCTTGTCTTGTTTCACAAGTCAGATGGTCTGCCCATATCGTTGTAACATCAACACTTGTACAGTATATGACATGAAAACTCTCTTTAAATCCGTACATATCAGTCCACAATCAGTAAAGTTCTGGAGTCATGGGATTTAAAGGACTGCAGAATTTTTGTCCATTGCCTTAACCACTCACACTGACTCACACACCCACCACCCACCACAACCCCGCCACCCACTACACACACACACACACACACACACACACACACACACCACACACACACACACACACACACGAGCGCGCGTGCGTGCGCGCAAATGCACGCTACACACACACACACACACACACACACACACACACACACACACACACACACACACACACACACACTCGATGAAAACATACATTTCATGTATTGAGGTTTAGCAAAAAAAAAAAAAAAAAAAAAAGGTAACGGTCTTCGGAATTTACTTTGATTCAAATTCCAATTGAAACAAAATATCACTATATTATTTAACGCGATGAAAAACGTGAGGCTTTTGACCATTGTGAATAAAAAAGATAAGAGGTAATGATTCCAAAGTTCTGATGCTTATCATTAAATTGTTCGTTAGAACTAGGCTGCAAGATGACACCAAAGCACCCTGAATTTAGTATCACTAATCATGGGATGGTAGGCTCCAATGAGCAAGTGCCATTTCTGCACGCAGCTGTACATTTTGTCTCCAACGACACTGTGCTACGTGCAGACATTGCTATTGCCCACGACATTGTCCAACGATATCATGAGTCTGGCAATATCCTGATCCTAAACACTACCTTCCTGGAACAAATCATGGTTGTGCTCACTACTTAAGTGACAGCATAGATATCATTGTGGAGACCTTGAATGGGAGAGGCATGTTCCACGGCAGCTAGTTTGTAATTCCAGATGAGAACGTTCAATGGACCTTCAGAGTGAGTCTGCCAGCTTTAAAATGTGTTCCTTAACCCCCTGACTTATATAGGTTGTCAAGAGGCTTCTATGAACAATTCTAAGCCGGGTACCCGTGTTTGCGCAAGCAGCACAGGAGAGCTGGCATTGACATAACGATCAGTGAAATAAGGAGAAAATCACACTGAGTTTGGCGTGGAAATAGCCAGTCAAGATGACCCTAACAACAAATTTGCACCAGTTTGGAGTGGCTTTAATCAAAAGGCGTCCTCTGTAGACCCTTCACTGATACAATTGGTCCAATACTAACGCTGATTGCAGCTACATGAGGTCACCATACTAACATCAAACAAGCAGTTTTGCTGCAAAGCAACAATGTTGCAATTGCACAACGTTCATAGCTGCAAAGTTTCACAATCATGTTTGGGGGGGTAAGATAAAAGGAGACAAGAAGGAATATCATGAACGGAAAGTAATGGAACAGTGTGGTCTGCACACACAAACTCCATTGAAAGTGTTTTTGGTCAGTTCTGTTGACATGTTTCAAGGAATTTCGCAGAGGGGAATGGATCTATGGCATCCTAAAAACAAAAAACGCTATAAATAAGAAGGAAGTGTTGGAGGTGGTTTCTCAAACGATGATGATCAACAAATTAAATCATCCAGCGAATGAAGACGCGGAAATTTTGTTTGAGGAACTGGAGGCATACTGTTCACATAATGGAAACGTGCCTCTATTTTCTTGTAGGTTATTTGTGCTCTTCTGGTGGAGGTGGGCAAGTCTTCTCTCGTCTTTTGCAGAGATGCGTTTGTTTGCTGCATTCGACCTCCTCATTCCTACAGGACAGGGAGACGTTTCCTTGGCAAACTTGAAGATATTCCCAGTGACAGCTCCACAGGTGTATCAAAGTCTCTTAGAACGTGGGGACTATGTCACGAAGGAGAACAGGCAGCAGTTCAATCAAGTATCAGATTACCAATCCTGTAGCACACTTAATAAGATACGAAAGATTGGTGGGGGCCTTGTGGGAACTGATAAGAGTGACATTGTGAGATACAGTGAATGGGCACAACTAACGAGGAATACCAGAACAACCTAACTGCTGGCGATGAGGAAGAACATAGATCTCCACACAGGGATTTTTGACCGAAGATGATCAAAAGAGACCAGGATATCCAGGACCTTTTCAGTTCTTCTTTCCTGGGAACAGTTGTCCATAGATTGTGCATGCCTTGAACAAAAACAGAATGGGCATAGTCCCCCAGCGTGTATATTGAACTGTTTCAAAATGCGTCAGCTGGTCTCATGAATAAGGACCAAACAAATTTCCACGACTGCAAAAATCTCAATGTCGTTATCGTCAGTAAAGTATCCGAGATCCGAGTGCTTTTCCTTTGCAGTGCCATGGCCCTGGGCATTTACAATGCCGAAAACAAAAAGACGCTGCACCTCAAACGTTCTTCTTGGGACAACCAATGTCGATAACAATAAAATCATGAGAACTTGAACACATAGGCAAGTCATTCAATGGGTAGGTGTAATCAGAAACGGATGGAGCTGGGTGAGGAACAGAGGTGAGTCCAAGGAAAAAAGAAACGTTACTGGCGTACGTTTTGCTTGTGCTAGCACGGTACAAGCAAGGGCAGGTCCGATTGCAATAAAAGTGGATGTCACACTGTCACTCTTGCACACACGCATTCATGACAGCATTTACTCCATACACACATGCAGTCCCTCCAATCAACCAAAATTTGCACTACCATTTTTTTTCTTCTCCCCCTCTATTCCAGGGAAAACACTATACTAAATGAATCGAACAATTAATTAACAAATTTTATACATGCTTCTCTATCTCTCTTCACACTGATATCAATAAATTCTTACAAGATTCCTCCTTCTTGCCGAAGAAATAATACCCACATCGTCTAAGAATTTAAAGTTATGGCCTTTTATATTACATTGGCCCAAGATCCAGACCAGAATAATAATCATCCATGCATTCATGATGCTAAACATGCATCAGAGATAACACTCGCCGCTTACTGTCATGATGCCCTGTCCGCATCAGAAAACGTGCTGACCCCCTTGAACTCTCCTGTCACTGGGGAACCGATGAGATCTGACTCCTCTACCAGGGGTCTTCAATTGCTGGGTCTGAACTCGGTGTGTTCCCCACACCATGGCCATCATTAAATACCCGTCTCAGCACTTAAGACACAGATGTCATCGCAGCATCAGAGAAGGAATAGCTGACGGGGGGAGGAGGGTTAAGGGCTGAAACACGAATAAGGTTCGTGTAAGTAACCTGCTTCCCAATTCAACATATGAATTCTTTCTTCTCTCTTTTTTTTGTAAGGATTTCCCTCTACCTTTCCCCAACTATCTATGGCTTACCTGGTAATGACTGGTCAGTGGTGAGGGCCCCTTGACCAACGTCCTGACAGGTTCGAGTCTTTAGGCCATCAGTTCTCCTGGGCTAAAACTAATTCTTTCTCCCTCCTCCTAGCGAGTGCATACTCAGTGTTCAAAACACATGACCAGCACCTTACCAGCCTTTATTAAAGTGTCTCTCAGTGGTCAATTGTACCCAATGACCACCACTGCTTATTTCACTGAGTGATCCTCACAATTATTGGGACGTCCGCTACACTAGTCAAGCCACATGAATATTCTTCCCTTTTTAGTTGTGGCGTGGGGGAAATGATTCATATCACCAGACTACATGTGATGGAGCGTCATATGCCTTGATGTGAGGATACGTCACATGACACCCCTAATCCTGGGCTTATATTTTTAAGGATATACAACTTTTACTTAAAATACGTCTTGAGCCATGAATCACACACATGATTCACCAGATTACTCATCAACGTATAGAATCAACCATCATGGTCCACCATAAATACCATGTTTCAAAAGTTCAGTCTTTCTATTTAAAAAAAAAAAAATCATTATTCATCACCGCACGTCACAAATTACACTTAACAAATCACATGGACATGACAATTAAGGATATTGAAAGAATTATAAACAAGCTTGCTCTTATGTCTGAGATTGTAGAAATAGGGGGGTGGTAAGCCTTCATATCTGCAGTGGTAGATGATTCTGTGAATGGGGAATAAATAAATGCTTCTCAAAATGAACCTTCAGCAAGCTTATAGTCTCCAAAGAGGGAGACCATCTCCAATGGGGAGAAAGCTCACTAACATATAACTCCTGGTCAGATACCGGTATTTCGAAACCTGATTGTTTCTCCTCAGTGACCGCGGAAAGTGGTAATTTGACTCCTCTGCCTTTTCGGTTTTAAGAAGAATGCTATACCAGAAAAAGGCTGGTGTGCAATACCATAGTATGTTTGTTGAGTTTTCAAAAAAAAACTAACTAAAGGTGCCACCTAAGAAGCAAAAGAAAATCATGAAAGAGCAAAACAAGCTACATTTTCTTGTGAAAAGTAGAAAATATAAAAGATAACCTCTTAAGACACAAGTGCTGAGGGCCAGTTCTTGGAATGAATCCGCAAGGGACTAAATTACAATGAAACAATAAATTCCAAGGATAAGTACCGAGCACCATTCCAGCAACTTACAGAGCAGCTAGGTGTTGCAATGACTGCAAGAAATATTGAATTATAAACAAAGCTTGCTCTTATGTCTCATTGTAGAAATAGGGGGGTGGTAAGCCTTCATATCTGCAGTGGTAGATGATTCTGCCTAACTGACAGTATGTGCTTGAGTGGGTGAATGGGGAATAAATAAATGCTTCTCAAAATGAACCTTCAGCAAGCTTATAGTCTCCAAAGAGGGAGACCATCTCCAATGGGGAGAAAGCTCACTAACATATAACTCCTGGTCAGATACCGGTATTTCGAAACCTGATTGTTTCTCCTCAGTGACCGCGGAAAGTGGTACAATATTTCTTGCAGTCATTGCAACACCTAGCTGCTCTGTAAGTTGCTGGAACGGTGCTCGGTACTTATCCTTGGAATTTTATTGTTTCATTATATATATATATATAGATACATACATATATATATATATATATATATATATATATATATATATATATATATATATATATTCACCTTCACAAGCAAGTTAGACATAAATAGTACATGGTGATTTTTTTCATCGTTTACTAAGGAATAAATCAAAGAATAGATGTGTAATACATCAACATCAAGCAGATGTTGCTTGTAAAACATAGTCACTTCGAAAGCAAATTAAGCATAACTACCACTTGATTTAAATAGGCAGTAGCATACAATTTACAGTCAAATGTGAACACACCATGATCATAAAGAAAGACAAAACAGCAGAGATAGTCTTTCCCTTCAAGACAGTTACATTTGTACATGAATACTCATATACGTAGCAACAAATCTGCCATGACATTTGTGTTCCAGGCACTGGTTCAATAGTAAATTTGAATTCCTGCAATGCCAAAGATCACCTAAATAATATGTTGTTCTTAGTCTTTGACGATTGTGGTCGGTCTGTAATCGAAACTGTCTTCCAGTCAAGAACTTGGCGAACTTCTCACATACCCATACAATAGTCAAACACTCTCTCTCAATAGTGAGTATTTCTCTTGTGTCTTTGAGAACCTTTTACTGGTGTATTGTACGGAATGTAACAAAGCATTTTTTTTCCTGCAAAAGTAACCGCTCTCATTCCTTTGGAGCTGGCATCGGTTCTCAAACTAAAGTCTTCTGAGAGGGAGGGTAATAAAAGAACAGGAAATGAGTTTGAGGTGTGTTCTGAACACACTCTAAAGCCTTATGGCACTCATCAGACCACACAGTACTTTTGTTCTTCGTCCCTTTCGTCAATTCCGTCAAAGGGGCCGCCAGGGACGCAAAGTGGAGTACATATCATCTATAGTAAGACAATAATCCGATGAGTGACCTGGTCTGTTTTCTTTGTAGTGGGTTTGTGTAAAGATAAAATCTTTTCCACTTCCCATCCATCTGGCATCATTTTCCCCACTGAAATAGCGTGACCCCAAACTCGAGAGTTTGAAAACCAGCACGAATTTTAGACGGTTTTGCAGTTAGACCCAAACTTCGGAGTTTGGGAAAAAAAAAAAAAAAAAAAAGCTCGTCAATTAGAAAGAAGGTCACTCCATCACATTGCAGCCAACGAAATATCGTCAAAAAACTGACTGCACCACATTCATGGAATTTCAGGGCTCGCATCATTCTGGCAAAAGAAGCTGAGGCAGTTTACAAGCCCAATGGCATTTTTTCGTCCATTGGAAAAATCCAAAAGGTGTTTGAAATGCTGTCTTTTCCTTGTCAGCTTCAGCCATTGGGATCTGCCAGTATCGTTTAGTTAAATCTACTTTCACAAAATAATTTCCTTCTGAGAGCTGACACAGAAGTTTTTTCAATGTCTGGGATGGGCTCCGTATCGAACACAGTGATCTCGATTAGTTTCCTGTAATCGATGCAGAACCGCACCAAGCCATCAGGTTTGTTCACCAAAAAAACTGGTGGGCTGCACGGACAAGTATAAGGTTCTATGACCTTTAAATCCAGCATTAGTTTAATTTCTCTCTCGACAACTTCCTCTTTTTGCAAACGGGAGGGGGCATGGTCTGGTTCGCACTGGTATTTCAGTAGTTAACTGAATACTATGGGGTTCAATTCCTGTCACTGTACGTGGGATATATGTCAACACATCCTGGAAGTCTTTCAAAATTTCTTTGAGCTGTTCTGTGTGACTCGCAGACAAATCATTCGACAGAACCACATCATCATATAGTTTTCACTTTGATAGACAGAGTAGGAAGGGGTACAACATCATCTGCACTGGTAGATGTTAACAATCCTACATTTGCTGTTTTCGCAACTTTTGATCTGTCCCTGTACGTTATGTTGGGTACAAAATCATCACTGATAATATCTGTCATGTTGACATCAGTTTTTGACATAGGACTATCCATTCAACTGACTGCTTGATGGCAACATGTGTACGCTCTACACATTCTTCAACATGTTCACGTGGAATACCTTCTCAGTGTTTGACACTTTGATCTTATAATTAACTGCAGAAAGTTTTTTTTGTTTTTTTTTTTACCACCTGAAAAGGGACCCTTCAACATAACACGAAGTTTGTTGTGTTCATCAGTGAGTAGTACAAGGACCTTATCCCCTACACTCAAGGAACGTGCTTTTGCTTTCATATCTGCAAAGACCTTGTACACGTCTGTTTTTTTTATCAGCTGACTGTTTGTCCGTTGGTATGTCAGTGACAGTCTGTTAAGCAGCGGAGAGTATTGTCGTCAGCGTCTCGTCTTTTCCCTGCATTTCTTTTAGATCACCTGGGGTAATTTGGAGTTGATCCAGTCTTGAGACTTTTAGCAGCTTTGTAGCCTTTCCCTGCTCTATGGTGTCTGATCGGATACTCACAAGACAAGGAACGAACGATCCTCCAGCACCACCATGTACTGTAGTGACACCTGGCAAATTGCCCAAGATCAAGTCGCAGACTGGGTTATCGATAACACAGGTGGTGAGAAATCCGGAGTAGTACGGTGTATCGACCGCATTTTTTTGCCAGCGGAAACTTTTTTTTTATCTTGCTTCAAACGACCTACACTTTTGGACAGTGTCGAGATACTGGTTTTGTAGCACGAAAGATTTTTCTTACACCAGCAGTGGTGCACCCAGAGTCTCGCAAAAACCAAAGCCTGCAATTTGTTGATGGCTCCGTTTTCTAACACAAGTCCATCAACCGATTGATGTGGTGCCAAAACTAGGCCTTCTTCGCAATCAGTGGAGACTAATGCAGGTTTTGAATCATTTGGTTTGAAAGGGCAGTTCTTTTTTTTTTTTAAATGGAACTTGCAATCGCAATAGAAACATCGCATTGTTTGATTGGCGGCCGACTGATTGGTGTTACTTTTGTGAACTTAAGTTCTGTCCACAAGCTGACCCAAAAGGTCTGCGCAGTGGTCATTGTCCACGACCTCGGAACGTTTGCTGAGGAGCAACGGGTTTTTTTTCCGTGGTGAGTACTGGTACTGACGAAAGTCACTTGAACCGTGGAAAGATCCCCGTCTGTTCCTATGATAGGTATATCCTTGAGGACCCAGAAATGACCCACGATTTCCTTTCCTTTGATTTCCCTGTCCCGATGGGATTGTACATGACGCATGAGACTCAAATATGGAAGATTCTCCTTTCCTAGCCACGCCCTTATGCAGGTGAGCCCTGCAATACTGATCAGCCATCTGACACATTTCCTCAACGCTTTCAAATTGCCTTTCTTTAAGGAAAGTGGCCAGATCTTTGCACACGCTCTGGAAATGTTGTTCTCTAAGAAGGAGATCTCGCATTGATAAAAAAGTTGTGTCTGTTTCTTTGATAAATCGATCGATCGATCTAAGCATTGATTCATACGAATTAGAATCGACGGAAACGATTCTCCTTTGTCAGGGCGCACATAACGGAAACGTTCGCGGAAACGATCGGCAGAACATCGAAATTTCTTGAGGAGTTCTTCTTTCAATTGATCCCAAGTTAAATTTTGTTTCGCTGCGAGTGTGTGGCACAGTGCCAAAGTGCTGCCCTTAAACAACGACGCAACATACAATGTCCACTTTTCCTTTGGCCACCACAAGACGTTGCGTGACTTTCAAATTGGAAAAGGAAACTATTGATGTCACCTGTTTTTTTTTCTTCGAAAGGCGGTAACTTTGGAATATATGCTGTTTTTGGTTGAGGCGCGCTTGTGGAACCAACTGTTGGAGCTGGTGGAAGTTCCCTCAATGCCTGTAATCTTTTAATTTCAGCATCAGTCTCTGATATCTAACTGCCTCAACTTAAATTGACGTTCTTTATCTTGATTCCCTCTGTAGTCTTGTTTCTTCAAATTCCCTCTGTAGTCTTTTTTTCCTCTTCAGATTCCTTCTGTAGTCTTTTTTTCTTCTAACTCTAGTTCTAGTTCTAGTTTCTTTTTGATTTCTTCTCTCTCTCTCTTAGCCCGTCTGCCCTATCTATGCATTGTTGCACATAGTTGGTAAGTTTTTCTCCATCAAAACCCAAGCGTTCCGCTTATTGAACATATTTATCAAAATCATCCATAATAAACTGTCAACAGATATAAGCACAAAACAATTTCTAAGTATGAATAAAAAATAAGGCGATGTATGATGGTGTTATGTTTCACAAAAACGTAATTATATTATATACAAGTAAAGAATCCAATTTCCGGTGTAAACAGAAAACAGCTTACTAAACAGGAAAGATGTGAAACCCAAGGAATGTTTTTTTTTTCAAAAAGTATTTGTGTTATGAAAACAGCTATCAATTTGGAATTGAAAAAAAAGGAAAAACAAAGTTCAGTGCTGATATCTGATTTTTTTCCCTATGAAAGGGAAAAAAAAACACAATAATAAAGCGTTTTATAATATTTTTTTTTTCTGGAAATAAATTCTTTATAAAGTTTTAGTTCTTAAAGTTCTTGTTGTCAGTCTTTCTTTCTTATTTGATTTCAAATGAATACACAAAACGAATGTATCGCCTTATACAATAAATGAAATGAATTTACAAAACAAATGGAATCACAAACAATTAAAAGGAGGGGGAGAAACACAAACTAGCGGAAATCCTACCTAAAAGATGAAAATGTTGAAAAGAAAACTAGATAGGAGCCTACTGTAAAGAAGTGTAGAGATTTTGGAAAAAGGGGGTGAAAAAGGAAATGAAAGGATACACAGGTTCGTAATAGTAAGATGAAATCACGAAAAGCAAAAGAAGCCCTCAGACAGCACCCTAGTGGTCACTGTCTCCTGTGAAACTGGAGACGGGGAAAAAATCATGCACAATATACACAACACTATAGTAATAAAACAAAATAATAATAAACAATCAGTCAATGAATGCGCAATCACCCAAACGCAAAACTAAAAACAAACAAACAAACAGACAAAAAAAAATTGATAATCAAGAAAAGCATGTTATTTGGGCTGAGCGGTAATCGACTTCACCACCTACACTAGTTGAGTGATGGAGGTGAAGTCGACCCCACACTTAGAGGGGTAAGGGGAAAAAAATCCGAATGAAGTGATAGGAAAGGGAAATAAATAGATATTAATGATAGAGGGAGGGACTATTGACTCCCCAACGCCATGCCCTCCTGCTAAATCAGAGCTGGAAGAGGTTGGGGCTGTCTGTCCTGGGGAAAGGAACAAAACAAATTCTAATACTCTAGAGGATGGACAGTGACTCCTCAACGCCCTGCCCCCTTGCTGCCAGGTACGAGCAAGAGGAGGTCGAGTCTATCGGTCGTGAGGGGGGAAGAGTCAAAAAGAAATCATACATAAACAAAACAAAAACAAAACAAAACAAAGCAAAACCTAACGGTGTAGAGCAACCAAAATAAATCTCAAACACCCGAAACACTCGTTAAAATAGAAAAAAGCAAACATTATACACAAGAATTAATTGAACTATTTTTTTTCCTTCCCTCAAACCCTTGAAGGTACAAATCAAAATCACTTTTTCCCCAGTGAAAATATATCTCTCTCCTTTCCCCAGGCACAAAATATAAATCTTTCGTTTTCTTTTTTTCCCTCCAGGGGGAACAAAAAACAATGATAGCTACGTTGGGGTCACCACTGTCACACTGTCCATCTTGCACCCTCACATTCATGACAACATTTACTCCAAACGCACACGCAATCCCTCCAATCAACCAAAAGGTGCACTACCAAATGTTTTTTCGTCTCCCATTCTTCTCTCCAGGGAAAACACTTTACTTAATGAATCAAACATTTAATAAACAAATTCTATACATGTTTCTCTATCTCTCTTCACACTGAGAGATAAATCAAGATACAAATTGATGTCAATAAATTCTTACTAGATTCTTCCTTATTGCCAAAGAAAGAATACCCACATCTTCCAAGATATAAAAGTTATGGCCTTTTATATTGCACTGGCCCAAGATACAGACCAGGAGAATAAATCATTCATGCATTCATGATGACATACCTCCATCAGAGATAACACTCGCCCCTTACTGTCATGATGCCCTGTCCGCATCAAAAAACGTGCTGACCCTTTGAACTCTCCTGTCACTTGGGAACCGATGAGATCTGACTCATCTACCTGAGGTCTTCAATTGCTGGGGCTGAACTATCGTGTGTTCCCCACACCATGGCCATCATTAAACACCCATCTCAGCACTTAAGAAACAGATGCCATCGCAGCATCAGAGGATGAATAGTTGACGGGGTGAAGGGTGAAGGGCTGAAACACAAATAAGGTTTCGTGTAACTAACCTGCTTCCCAATTCAACACATGAATTCTTTCTTTCTCTTTTCTTAAGGTTTTCCCCTCTACCTTTCCCCCAACTATCTATGGCTTACCTGGTAATGACTGGTCGGTGGGTGAGGACCCCTTGACCAACGTCCTGACAGGTTCGAGTCTTTAGGCCATCAGTTCTCCTGAGCTAAAACTATTTTTTTTTCTCCCTCCTCCTAGTGAGTGCATACTCAGTGTTCAAAAACACATGACCAGCACCTTACCAGCCCTTATTAAACTATCTCTCAGTGGTCAAATTCACACCCAATGACCACCTTTGTTTATTTCACTGAGTGATCCTCACAATTATTGGGGAGGTTCGCTACACTAGTCAAGCCACATGAATATTCTTCTTTTTTAGTTGTGGCGGGAGGGAAATGTTTCATATCTCTAGACTACATGTGATGGAGCGTCACATGCCTTGATGTGAGGCTGCGTCACATGACAGTGGAGGGTTTTTAAGTGAGTGATAATCTCTCTCTCTCTCTCTCTCTCTCTCTCTCTCTCTCTCTCTCTCTCTCTCTCTCTCTCTCCTATGAAATGGCCAATCCTGTAGCGCACTTAATAAGATAGGAAATATTGCTGGGGGCCTTGTGGAAACTGATAGGAATGACTTTGTGAGATACAGTGAATGACTATATCTAGTGAGGAATACCGGAACAACCTAACTGCTGGCGATGAGGAGGAGAATGTGAATTTCTACACAGAATTCTTGAGCGAAGATGCTCAAACGAGAACAGGATATCAAGAATCTGGGGGTAACATAAAACACACACACACACACACACACACACACACACACACACACACACACACACACACACACACATGCACACAAATGTTACAGACGTTAACTGTTTTCACGTGCACGACGTTAGAACTGAGAACGCTCACTATAGATGATGTTGCTGGTTCTATTATAACAAGTGGTCTGATAACAGCAGAAGAAATTGGAAACCAGATCGTTCCTGGTTTTGTTCAAACCACACTTGTCAAGAGAACCATTGGTTTCCATGTTAGAACTCTTCAGACATGTTATAACAGCAATGACAGAAGGAAGAGACATTAATATTGATACAGTGTTAAAGTGAAACCATTTTTTCAGTGCCTCTTTCCTGGCAACAGTTACCCATAGATTGTGCATGCCTTGAACAAAAACAAAATGGGCATAGTCCCCCAGCGTGTACATTGAACTGTTTCAAAATGTGTTAGCTGGTCTCATGAATGAGGACCAAAACCAAGTTTCCCACAACAGCGAAAATCTCAATGTCGTTATCGTGAGTAAAGTATCCAAGTTCTGAGTGTTTTTCCTTTCCAGTGCCATGTACCTGGGCATTTACAATGCCGAAACAAAAGACGCTGCACCCCAAACGTTCTTCTTGGAAACCATCGTCAATAACAATAACATCATGAGAACTTGAACACAAAGGCTGCCATTCATTGGGTAGGTGTAATCAGAAACGGATGGAGCTGGGTGAGTAAGAAGTAACGTTACTGGCATGCGTTTTGCTTCTGCCAGCACGGTACAAGCAAGGTCGGGGCTGATTGCAATAAAAGTGGAGGGATTTAGAGTGAGTGATAATCTCTCTCTCTCTCTCTCTCTCTCTCTCTTCCTCTCCACTCTCTCTCTCTCTCTCTCTCTCTCTCTCTCTCTCTCTTATGATAGTTAACTTGAGAATGTCTTTGTGAGAATTGTCAGTTTGAGGATTCAAAACTCTTACAGAATCTAAACTCATCTGTCCAGGTGGAGCCAATGCAGTCAGCTGACTTCTGTTGTACCTGTTGTGCTCCTGCCATTTTCACCTGAAAGGATCCTGCTAAATCATAGAGTGATAAGAGGGTCGAAGACATCATCGTGGCTGAGTGATCAAGAGTGCACATGTACAAAGGAAGAGAAGGAAAATGGCAGGTGTTCAAAGGGGAAAACAAGAATAAAATAACAGTATCTTGAAGAAAGGAGGATTGTAAATGTCTTGCATTGACCCCATTGCACAGTGTTGGTTCCATAGTCACACAGCAAAAAACAAAAAACTGGACAGTCAAGAGTTTCAAGTCCTTGATTTGTATTCTAACGTATGTAGTAATCATTCATCAGTTAACACTACACTAAAAATAATATACGGTGACATGTCTTTTGCCACGATTTCCAGCTGTTGTGTCCTCGTATGAAAAGGCACTAGCAAATAAATCACAATCTTGAAAGATCAGGTGAGAGACTTTTTTTTCTTCTCAGGGTAAAACACTGAAGTATGACATTTGTAAAATCTATTCTGAACTCCCTGCTCATTAGACAATAAAAGTAAAAGTTAACAGAGCTGTTGCTGTAGAACAGCAATTTACTGATGGCTGTCAAATCCGTGTATGTTTCATACTGAACTGGGTCGTCGTCATCGACAGATGGTCTGATTATTATTAGGTCTGATTATTATTATTGTATAGGGTGCTGGCAGCAGAATAAAACAAACACTGAAAGTTATAAGGATCAAGGTCAATAAAAACACTTACTGCAGTTTGTATTCTTCAGTGGCTTGTTGCGCGGGAAGGCACCTGCCTTTGTCGACTGATCTGACAAGTGTCCATACAATAATGCCATTGTTAACCACCAACACGACAGACGGCAGAAGAGTAAATTGAACAAAACTCGTTGGAGGCCAGGTTACTGACCACAACCAGTCGCATATGTGTGATACAGCCTAACAACACGAGTTTGGACAATGATACGCATCACGATCATGTCCATGCAGAAGAAATTGACAGTTAATGAGAAAGGTGATGACGATCACTATGCCGGCAACAATTCGCGATGTTCTCTTCGTCCACACAGCATCGATTCGATGAGACCGCAACACAGAGGCTGCTCTTTGCATGGAGAGGGTCACAAGCATCCAAGCTGACAAGGCTGGCATCATGCACCATATCACTTGCTCCACCTTACATGACCAGGCCCCCAGGGTTTTGAATCTCCGTACATCAAATTCTCTGTCAGGCCACCTATCTAAAGGACCCATTACCAACATCGACATATCAGAGCACGTCAGAACCTGGAAGAACACACTAACATTGGATGCAGAATGATGATACGTGATCCGAATTATTATAATGTTTCCGAATATACCAAACGCAAGCACAGCAGGGTTACCAAGTTTATAGATTATGTCATATGCACGTCTGTATGATTGGAACAGATCACACCACGAACTATAGTAATCATTATCATATTCATAAACATAATCAGCACACCTCCATGTTTGCATTCTCTATCGAATATGTGTACTGATCGGTAAGGAGACCGGGTTATGAGGGGTAGTTTAATTCACTTCAGGCCTCTGTATGATGCTTGCTTGGTATCACACTTGCCTTTTCGATTGACAAACCTGATTAACATACCCGACAAGTAACCATTGATGTGAATATTTAGGCGTGTTCAATTGACTAGTTTACATTTTAGAAGGATAGGTGCAGCTGAATAAATACTCTGTAATGAACTGAAGTAACTGTACCCTAGCCCTGCCTTTTTATTTTGGGATGTTTCCGTGACAGTGAGCATATGGCCCCTTGACTGCTGTATACTGAACGGGGGTTAGTTTGTTTAAAAATGAGAAGGAGAGTAGTTACACTTTTGTGTAGAGTTTAAAAGTGCGACTTCTTCGTCTTGATGAAAGGCAGTGTCGCATGTGAAAGAAGACAAGACAGACAGGTGCACTTGATGACGTGAGCTGTCTGCAACGTCCACTCACGAGGAGGCTTCGGACTCTCAGCAACCCTTCAACTTGTCAGAAGCAGTCAAAGGATTAACAGAGCATAGTTACACAAACAAACAAACAAACAAACAAAACACTCTTGGTTTGGTGGCCAGTCAGCCGGATGAATCGTATCTACTAACGACGTGCGATTTGTTTTTAATCAACTTTGAAAATGGCAGCATAACAAACCACCTTGCATTTGAAGAAGCTGGAATAGATCTATCTGAATCCAGCAACGAGGGATACAACCAGGAATCCTCATACGAGCACCAAAGACAGCATCAGCACAATATCTTCATGACGCAAAAAATCAGGCTACCGGAGAGAGAGAGAGAGAGAGAGAGAGAGAGAGAGAGAGAGAGAGAGAGGGAGAGAGAGAGGGAGGGGAGGGAGGGGAGAGAGAGAGAGAGAGGCAGGCAGGCAGACAGACAGACAGACAGACACACAGACGGAGAGAGATTGTTTTGTTGCTTTGATTGAATAATAGACAGACAGACAGACAGACAGAAAGACAGATAATAGACAAAGAAACAAGCAGATAAAGACGCCCCTGCAAGATTGCCAGCTACTTTGAAGTTCTACAAAAAGACCTACTGGCAACCACCTACTGGCAGGGACAACGCCCTTGAAGCATACTGTAACACATTGAAACACTGGTGGACAACCACATACCCCAACCACCTAAACATCGAAACTCAGCAAGGATGAACGCAGGGCCATCAAAGAACTGAAGGAGCTGGTTCAGAGTAGAAAGGTGAGAATTACACCTGCTGATAAGGGGGGAGCAGTAGTAGTGCAGGACTTTGATCAGTACAAAGCCGAGGCGCACCGCCAGTTGAAAAATACTGCACATTATGAAAAGCTGCAGCAAGACACTTCAATCCAAATTGCACAGAGACTCCAAACGGACACTTCGCAGATCTACGTGATGCCAAAGTCATTGATGAGAATTGCTACAAATGGGGCAAGATTGTAGAGATGTCAACGCAGTCAGGACTCACCAGTTCTATCACCTACCCAAGGTTCATAAAGACCGCCAGAATCCGCCTGGAAGACCTATCATCTCTGGAGTCAATGGACCTACTGAGAATCTGTCAAAACTGGTAGACTTTTGGCTTCAGCCTGTAGTCCGTTCTTTACCATCATACGTGAAGGATACTACACATTTCCTACAAATTCTGGAAGACTGGAAAACCACGAGTGGACCTTTGCCTGAGGGCACCCTGATTGTCACTGTAGATGTGGTAGGACTTTATACCAACATCCCTCATCATGAAGTTGGTGAATCCCTGGCAGAAATGATGAGTGAGTTTGGTCATATTACAGACAAGATCCCCAGTACCACCAAACTACTGGACATTGTAAATCACATCCTGTCTAACAATGTCTTCAACTTTGACGGAGAGCTCTACCGACAAATACACGGAACAGCGATGGGCACGCCTATGGCACCATCGATCGCCAATGTATTCATGGGCTGGTTGGAGAGAAGAGGATCTTGGCACAGTCTCCATGGCATATTGATCTCGCCAAGTGGCGTAGATACATCGATGACATCATCATGTTGTGGATGCAGGGTGAGCAGAACTTGAAGGAGTTTCTGACCTGGCTAAACATGCAGCATCCAACGATCAAGTTCACTGCCAATTATGGAACAGTGGCTATCCCTTACCTGGGATGTCAGCATCAGCATCGAAAACGGTCAGATCACCACCGACCTGCACACCAAAGAAACTGATGCGCACATGTACTTGCCGTTCAACTCATGTCACCCACGACACTGCATGAGGGGGATACCATACGGACAGTGCCTACGTATACGCCGCATTTGTTCTGAGGACAGCAAGTTCCAGCAGAGAAGCAAAGAATTACAGCAAAGATTGATCAAGAGGGGCTATCAGCAACGCTTGTGGAGGCATCCATTGAGAAGGTGAAAGTTATCTCTAGGAGTGACGCTCTCAACTACGTGAGCAGAAAGAACAACGCAGAGAGAGTGCCGTTCATCATCACCCATAACCCTTCGAATCCTCCACTTGGCCAGTGGCTCAAGACATACATGAAGGTCCTCCATACAAGCAGGAGGATGACCACGGCTGTTCCATTACCTCCAATCGTGGGGGAAAGAAACTGTACCAACCTCCGCAAACTGCTGATGCCTTCATGCTTGCCCCCTGATGTGCCTCAGACTGGTATTGGCGATCGAGGTGAAGATGCACATGAAGATGCAACAGGTTGCCACAAATGTGACAAACGACGGTGTATCATCTGCAAAGAACATCTGCAGGAATCACCTAACTTCACCAGCGTCAGGACGGGTCAATCTTTTAACATCAGAGATGTGGTCTGCTGCACTTCCAACAATCTGGTGTACTTGATTGACTGTGCAGCGTGTCATGATGTGCAGTATGTTGGGGAGACCGGCAACACCCTGGCGGAGCGCTTCTATACCCACAGGTACGACATCAGGCACAAGAAGGACACTTGGTTGCCAAACACTTCAATGGCCCTGGTCACCAGTTGACCGACCTCCGCTGCACAGTCATCGAACTCATGAAAAGTCCGGACATCAATAAACGAAGAGAGAGGGAGAGGTTCTGGAGATACAAGCTGAAGACGAACTATCCACAAGGGCTCAATGTGTGGGCCTGAACAGAGAAACAGAGGATGATGGAGTTGTGCTAACACAAACAGCAACAACACGAACAGCAGCAACACAACAACAACACACACTAGCAGCAGCAACAACAACAACATCAACAACAAGAACAACAACAGCAAGAACAACAAGAAGATGACGAAGAAGAAGAAGAAGAAGAAGAAGAAGAGGAAGAAGAAGAACAACAACAACAACAACAGCAGCAGCAGCAGCAGCAGTAGCAGCAGCAGTAAGAAGAAGAAGAAGAAGAAGAAGAAGAAGACAACAACAACAACAACAGCAACAACAACAACAACAGACATAAACAACACGTTGTTATAACTAAAGCAAATCCTATAGTAAGAAGATTAATATACTAGTTTCACAGGATAACACAGAATCGGTTGTTATATCTTCTGGGTGAAAATATATGTAATAAACAGGTCGCAACTTCCTTTAAAAACACGTAAACTGAGGGGAGGGTATTTCTGTCCTTTTTTTTCCCCCAAAACGAAAAGAGAACTTCTCAAGTAGCTTGGCTGTGCTTTTGCCTATGTTTAATACTGATCTAACATTAGGAAATTTTTTTTTTCACTTCGTCAGCTTCAGTAGCTTTTCTTTTTCATCTGAGGCATGTTATTTGCAACGTGAATGGCATCCATTCCTAGATGACCCTCCCTCCCCTCCTCCCGCCCCACAAATCGAAACTGTTGGGAATGGTAGGCAATAGGGGGATGAAGGACCTTTTTTTTTTTAGTTTTTTAGTTTCTGCGAATGTTCAGATATATATGTTCACAAGTCTTTGTTTGTTTTCGTTTCTTTACTTCACAGTGATGAAAAAGTTAACTTAATTCCATAGATCTTTATTTGTCTAAACATTCCGAACTCGCACGACCTGTGTTACAATATTGGTGAAACGATCCACAGGTTAAAAATGTCGATGACGCAGCTGCCATTAAATGCATGGTCATAGAGCTCTCTTTGGATTTTCATCAGTTTCTCTTTCTTTCTTTCTTTTAAACGAAAATGTGTTGATTATGCTGATGAACAAGCCAACTTTACAACTTAAATTTCTATAGATTAATATTATTTATCGTTTAAAATGTATTTGAGCAGATGCATACTTCATTATGTAACTGCTGCTGTGGCAAAATGTCAGAAAACGCGTTGAGTTTGAAATGAACGCACTTCCAGCTCGCAGTAATCAGTTTGTAGGCCACTCAGCACAAGTTCAATTATAGAAGCATACATGTTTCAAACACACCACACACACACACACACACACACACACACACACACACACACCACACACACACACACACACACACACACACACACACACAGAGTCACGCTCTCACAGACACACACACCAGACACACACACACACACACACACACACACACCACACACACACACACACACACACACACACACACACACACACACACACACACACACACACACAAACCATGCTTCCCATCCCCCCTACTCACGTGTATATGAGCACGCACATATATGTTCACTCACTGACAAACAAATAAAACCAAATCTCTTCTCTCTCTCTCTCTCTCTCTCTCTCTCTCTCTCTCACCGCACACACACACACACACACACACACACACACACACACACACAAACACACACACAAACACACCACACACACAAACCGCCCCCTCCCCTACACATACTCAAAAAATTTATCCACACAGAAAGCGTATAGACGTACGCAGAAACATGCACTCACCTATAAACAAAAACCAACTCTCTCTCTCTCTCCTCTCTCTCTCTCCTCTCTCTCTCTCTCTCTCTCTCTCTCTCTCTCTCTCTCGCTAGCTAGAGCACAACCTATGCAAAAAATTTCGTAAATGGAATAGTGCGACCTACTACACGTGAGAGTTGGACAGCTATGTCAAGTAACACATTCTTTGCTATACGGGATCATCAGACCACTAAAACCAAAAAAGAAACAAACAAAACAGAAAATCAGTTACAAATATCTTGCTGAGTGGATGAGACTTGATCGATTTACAGCAAGAGTGGGTTAGACTCCACCTTTTTCTGGGT